>NKCJ01000134.1:0-83728 GCA_003947015.1 Fusarium sp. AF-6
ATATAGGGCGATTGCACAATGTAGACTTAGGCTACTGTTAGCCCCAGGAGGAGGAAGAGGGGCCTACGGGGCCAAGCAGACAATGTTTACAACGACGGTTCTAATCGAGAGCCGTAACTCAATATCCAAACAGCATTGTCGACTTATCTTAGTCCTCGTCGGCTGGCGAGACCTATCTGTAGATTTTAGGAAATTACCGTGGTGCAGAGTCGTCCTAACACAGCCATGCGTGAGATAAGCGGCTGACCCTACTGTCCGCCGCTTTGAGGGCACGGAGTCTCTTAATTCCTCGCGTTCCTCGGTCTTGGCTTAGGGAATCTGCCTGGGCGGGTCGGTCGCGGAAGCAGCGCCGCATCTCGAATACTTAATCACGGAGGCGGCTCCGCATTCTGGCGTTACTTGGGGGTTTATAGGCCGAGGTCTTTAGGACTTAGCTTAAAATCAGAAATGCATTTTAGGTTACAGCTAGTATAAGTCCTTACTTATTAATATTACTATTACTTACTTAACTTGTTCTTAAAGGAAACTAATTACTATACCAAGTAGGGGAGTGGTTATTCTTAGACCCGCAATACTCCCTCGGCAGCTCATCTACTTCCAAAGATGCCACGGGTAATAAATTCGTTCACCTTCGCCCATGATCTTAGTCAGGCATGTTGACATAATGAGGCATAGATTTCTCATCTATCTGCAATCCAGGGGTATTTTCTTTCTTTGCTTTGGCTTATTGCCCTCGCATTAAATTGTCTATCACGTTCTACTCAGTCCAAGAAGCCCCTCGCCTTTTGGATTGGCAGTCCAGGACGCGCATACTCCCGACTGTCATTCAAACTAAGGAAAGATGGAACATATTGTTCCCAATGACCAGCCCAGAGGGCGCATTCGAGAACCAGAGCTCCAGAGCGACTTGAGATTGAACCTGGGCAAGTTTCATCGGTCGTCAGTAAGCCCTACAACGATCAGGTTCAATCAGAAACTCCAGGAGCTGGAGGAAAGGTCTGAAAAATGGCATGATGTAAGAGAAATCACATTGTTACCACCCACAGCCATCTCCGAGGCACTATCAAAGTCACTTTGATGATCTAGAGAAACATTATTGACTGTTTTCTTCTTCTTCTCCTCTTTTACAGATTGGCGCAACCGAGTATCGTCGACGGAGAAAAGAAGGGCGCACACCGTTACCAGGGGCAACTCTGCTTCCATCCGCAAGATCAGATACTATCCCGTCCCGAGACGGTGGCCGAACGATTCCGATCCGTGTCTTGATGCCGCAGAGGGGGGACATCGAGGTTCATGGCATCTTCCTGCACCTGCATGGTGGAGGTTGGGTGCTCAACGATGAGGAGTCTTCAGATGTGTACCTCCAACACATCTCCGACACATGCGGGCTCATCTGCATCTCGCTGGGCAACCGGCTGGCCCCGGAGCACCCCTTTCCCGCTGCGACGAACGGCTGTCTCGATGGGGCCCAGTGGCTTGTGGATAACGGACCTCACATCTTTGGTCACGCCCTCGTCTTCATCGGTGGCGAGAGTGCCGGGGCTAACCTGGCTCTTCAAACAGCCCTCGAGCTCTTGCGCTCACCGGTTGAGCGCTACGCGAGGTTCAACCTCCAGGGGCTTCTCCTTCACTACGGCGCCTTCTCTCTGCACTGGCAGCCCGGAACGCGACATTTCCGAAGAAAGCCAACGCTCATTCTCGACGAGGAGGCCATGACTAGATTTCAGTCAGCGTATCTGCCTGGCGAGGAGCCGGCGGCCCATACCTCGCCGGACGTGTCACCGTTCTACGCCGAACTCAGCGGACTGCATCTACCCCCGCTTCTCATCACATGTGGGACAGAGGACTGTCTTCTGGAAGACAACGTCTTCATGGCGACACGATGGCTGATGGCCGGTGGCCAAGCGGTTTTGCGTATCTTCCCTGGGAGCCCCCATGGGTTCATCCTTTTCCCGTCGGATGTCCATCACAATGCTCACCTGGCGCTGAAGGATGTGGTTAGATTTGTGAGCTCCAAAGTTTCGCCGATATACTCTCAGCTTCTTTAGTTTTACTATCAATTTCATTGTCTGTCTTGTTTCTAGAGGTCCAGACCTTGTAGTGCCGCCCTGCCAGCCTGGTCCTGGCCAACTACCCCTTTCTCAACGTCCATGGCAGTGTCCCCTGGTAGTTCACCCGAGATCCAATTCTCGAGGGGGTATTGAAACATGAATTCAAAATCAAATGCATCATTATCGGCAACCTCAAAGCTAAGAGCAGCAGCGTTTTCTATGAATACCTCGGCCGGAACTGGCCATGCGGCCTTGCCAGCCTGCGACCAGGGCGCAACAGCGAGATTGCTGATGGAGGGCTGAGTGATGGACGAAGGAATGTGCGCTGGGCCTTGCAGCTCTTGAGAGTGCGGTCGAAGACCGATACCAGGATCTTGGCCTGTCAGCTTGATGAACAAACTGACGAATAAGCGTAGAATCCAGCCTCCGACAGGCCATGACTTTGATAGCTCCCCAAGCGCCAGCATACAATGTCGTGCTCGGTTCTCGGCCAGCTGGCGGTGGATGGGCTCATTTCGACGGATCACGATGGCGTGTATGGCCAGGGCGGCAAACAAGGCTGGTATGAGGTGAAGCTGGCCCTCACACAGAGTGTTTCTGGTGAGGAGGTCCTCGGCGATGCGTGTCATTACATCGGCTGCTCTCGTGGCGCATCGGCCCCAAGCCTCTTCTATGTCTGACCGCGGCACAACGAGGGTCGGCCTATAGAGGAGTATAACAGCATGTTGATAGCTTGCCTGCAGGTTGGCCGCCCAGAATGGCGCGTCAAGGGCCTGCCGCATCGGCCTAACCATCATGTCAGGCGGCAAGGCTTCCTCCTAAGCTTCAAGGTCGCTGCCGAGCTTGGTCAGCCGCTCAGTGGCAGGTTTGCTCGAGGGCGAGAATCTCAAGGCTAGAATACGGCCCATCAAGACGGCGAGGGATGACATGCTGATGGCGTACGAGACGTGATATCGCTCCTGCATGCCGACTGTAGCTAGTATCGTCTCCCTGTCAAAGGTAAAGTCTGCTTCACAGAGTGGTTCGATATCGCAATCTTCGTCTCGGATACGGCATGGGCGGCCGAGTGCGGCCGCTGCTTGGCGGTCGCGAACATAGATTGACCACCATATCCTCTTCCAGAGGGAGCGGCACCGCTGGCTCAAGTTGGAATGAGCTGTGGACCTGTGCATTCCTAGAGTTTGGGCGAGACTGATGGAACACCTTAACCAGTGCTAGGTGTCCTTCTGATCTCGTGGTTTCTACCACCAGAATGCCATAAGAAAGAGCACAGCAGTAAGCAGGGTCGAGTCCCTCTCGTAATCAGCGTCGTAGAGGCATTTGGCCCGAGTGTAGAAAGTCATTCTCGCATCCTTCCGATCTGCAAAGCCAGCTTGTTTCAGCAACTCCTCGTTGCAGACGGTGGCAGCGAGAAGATATACAACCTGAAGCAGGAGAAGTGAAACACCGCCCTGGCGATACAGGAGCTCGAAAGATTTACGATCCAGTACTGCCCAGGCTGGATGGAAACACCGGAAGTATGTGAGAACTAGAGCGTCGCTCACGTCTCTTGGCGGTAGAGTCAGAGCGCCTCGCGCTCGCAGAAACGCTATCGTATCGGGGTCCAGACCGGCTGGGTTTTCTGCGGTGCTGGCAACATCATGGTCGTTGGGGGACGGGGGTATGGGATAGTGAACTTTGAGTGCCGATGAGATATCGCCCGAGGGACTACATACTGCCTTGACGACAAAGGTGAGGCTAAACGCTTCGCCCAAGTAGAGTGTGCTTGCTTCGTGATCTGGCTGCTCATTCCTGTCTGCAGTCGAGTCGTATGGATCCGCCATGCGCGCGAATAGCATCTCTGAGCCATCTCCATTGTCATCATCCAACCCTGACGAGGATGTTGCGTTCTGGGTCGCCGGGCTCAGATGTGTGGTTGTGCTGGTTGGAGTTCCGCGTTGGGTTGAGCCCTGGCCTTGAGTCGGTGAGTCTGCTTGCCCGTCCCCTTGCGTATCCATACTATGAGGATCGGCCGGATTGATATCTGCTGGATCGTGTGCGGTGGGCAATTCTGGGTCACCCGCCTTATGGCTGGACTGAAGGGCGTCTGACTGTTCATGGGCGCGTTTCCTAAGCTTGCTTCGATCATACCTGGGGACATACCTGTCAATGGAAGCCAGAAACGATCCGCTATCAGTGATATGATATCCTTACTTCCCACGCTGCGATTCGGTCAGCTCACAGCGGGTGTCCCGGGTACGGCAGTGCCAACACGGCTGAGCCTCCAGCACATCGCATTTCACCCTCCGCGCTTTGCAGGCTGTGCAAGCAGTTTTTGCACGACGGAGAGGCTTGGGTCGCACAAGTCACGATCCCGAGACAGGAGCAAGTTCCGACGTTGGCGTCATAATATAAATGACAATTGTGGTGAGTTTTCTTCTCTTCGAGCTTCCCCTCTTGGGTTACGAGAACGAAGATGAGGAGGAAGCGGTAGCTCCGGAATTTGGTCTGGGGTCACAGCCGACCCCCAGATTTCCCATCATCCGGACCTAAACTGGGGAATTAAACAAGTGCGGGGAAAGCAGCACTAAGGGATCTTGGCATGGGTAGGTAGCATGGCTGATCTAGAACTATTCATCCATCAGGTTGGTCTTATTGATTGCTAAACTTTCAATATCCGTTAAAGCCACCAGGGTAGAGATGATTCACTAATAGATCCTGATCAAAGACAACTTGAATCCAGTCTGTAAGCTGTTAAAAAATTCCGTCTTTACTCGCCATAAAGGCGAGTGGGCAATCGTTAGTTTTCCTCGCCAAGGAGACCGACACATCATCTCGGTGACAGAAGTTTTATATTCATATCGAAACATGAGCAATGTAGGGTTACCTCTCTTAATCTTCCATTGACTCATTCATGTAATTCTGCCCCTCCCGGACGTCGGTGACGTTCAAGGGTACCATAGAAGCCGTGTCCTGGGGTCATTGATCAACCTGTCACCAGGTCTTGAGTTAGAGGCGCCACCAAGGGCGCTAACTGGCCCGAACCCTCATATAACCTCGGGTTCTTGTCCTGAGTCCCACCCTCCCAGCGCTTCCGATATTCCGCAGTATTTACCCATGTCCCGAGGATCGGGCTCTTCAATGAATGGCGGGAATGTGGATGCTCTGCTCTGCTATCCGTGCCGGCTGCGCATCATCTGACTTCGCCAACAGCATCTTGTATGTTTTAAATCGACCCTCATGAAGCTTCCTCAACGCTCCTTACTACCGACACAAATCTGCAATCATAATGGTACATGAAATTCCTGAGCGACGGCTGGGGGAGCCCAGGCACCTGCGCATCGTCACCGTCGGTGCAGGTGCTGCTGGATTGAACCTCGCCTATCAAATGGAGCGACACATGAAAGTCGTGGACCATATCATCTATGAGAAGAACCCGGAAGTTGGGGGCACCCGGTACGAGAACAGGTATCCTGGGTGTGCTTGTGACATCCCCTCCCACAACCATCAATTCACTTGGGAGCCAAACCCGGACTGGAACAACTTGTAAGAACTCTTTGAAATAGCCCACAAAAGGTTCATGATGCTAAGGCTTGCTTTAGCTACTCTCCTGCTCCCAAAATCTTGGAGTA
Source organism: Fusarium sp. AF-6 (assembly GCA_003947015.1). Classification (NCBI taxonomy): domain Eukaryota; kingdom Fungi; phylum Ascomycota; class Sordariomycetes; order Hypocreales; family Nectriaceae; genus Fusarium; species Fusarium sp. AF-6. Next base: position 5,663 of record NKCJ01000134.1, read on the forward strand.
TTTTAAGAGACTCGCCAAAAAGTACGACCTGTATCGCTTCATCAAGCTGAGCCATCAGGTAGTTGGTGCCAGGTGGATTTCTTCAGAAGGTATATGGAGGATCAAGGTAAAAGTCCTGGAGACGGATACCATTATTGAGGACTGGTGCCATTTCATCATCACCGCGTCTGGAATCTTGAAGTAGGTGTCTCATGCAAGCTGAGGGCTGTTCATCTATCCTTTAGTCATCCTGCTGATAAGACCATGAAAGCAATTGGAAATGGCCGGATATCCCAGGCTTGCATTCTTTCAACGGTAAACTCATGCATAGTGCCGCTTGGGAGTCTGGCACTACGTGGAAGGACAAAACCGTCGCTGTCCTCGGCTGTGGCTCCTCTGGTGTCCAAATCGTGCCAACCATGCAGCCCAGTATGCAATACTCGATACCTTATCTGCGAAGGCTAGGCCATTGCTGACGTCCCCTAGCTGTCAAAAAACTGATCACGTTCATCCGCACTCCGACCTGGATCACGGCAGGGTTTGCTCAAAGCAAGGCCGGTCCAAATGGCGCTAACTTTGCCTGTATGAAACGAAACCTCTCAGCAGAAGTGTCAAGTAGACTGGCTTACCTATCCCAGTTTCCCAAGAAAGGAAAAACGAGTTCAAAGCAGACCCTGATGCGTATCTGCGGTACCGCAAAGAGATTGAACATGAACTTAACAGCCGCTTCAAATTCGTGCGAGCCCTTTCCTCTGCCCAGTTTGCAGCACAACACGTTGTTTTAGACTAACGTTGTATCCTATAATTAGATCATTAAGGACAGCCCCGAACAGGAAGAGGCAGTGCGATTTGCCACAAACGAGATGAGAACAAAGCTCGGTGAAGACTCACCCCTCATCAAACATCTTCTACCTACATTCGCCGTGGGATGTCGGAGGCCCACCCCGGGTAACGGGTATCTAGAGGCCTTGACCAAGGAGAACGTGCGAGTGGTCACGGATGCCATCTCCGAGATTGTCCCCGAAAGCATCAAGCTGACTACCGGGGAGGTGATCAAGGTGGACATTTTCGTCTGTGCCACCGGCTTTGACATTTCATTCTGCCCCCGATACCCTATAAGCGGAACCAACGGGGTTCAACTAGGAGACCAGTGGAAGGAGAGGCCAAAGGGGTATGTGTCTCTAGCCGTGGACAACTTCCCCAATCACTTTGGTAGGTGGCATCTGACGAAGCTGTTGATAGCCCCTGGCTCACCCGTTTGAAGTGTTCCTGGGCTCCAACGCCCCCATCGGCCACGGCTCTGTGCTTCCCATTCTCGAGCAGGCAACAAAGTACATGATGAAGATGCTGCACAAGTGCCAAACTGAAGGTGTCAAGTCAGTCGTCGCCAAGGGAGCTGCTGTAGAAGATTTCACACGTCACATTGACGAGTTGATGAAGCGCACAGCATGGAGCTCACACTGTCGATCCTGGTTCAAGAATGGGACCGTTGATGGTCCCATTGTCGCCGTGCATCCTGGTAGCAGGATTCATTGGTTCCATATGCTGGAGAACCCGCGTCATGAGGACTTTGAATGGGAGTCATTGTCCCCGAATCGATTCGCTTATCTTGGGAATGGGTTCTCGATGAAGGAGCAGGAGGGCCAGGACACTGCCTTCTATTTTAATGACCCAGCGTCAGGCTTTGAGCGGTTTAGATAATTACCTTTCGTCTGAAGATTTCCATTTCAGCCCCCACAATGCACAGTATGAGATAATCATGCCGGCTGAGATGACGTGATGGCGGCCTGGCTGGAAGGCAAAGGATTGTGCGAGTAGTGCCATCTTTCACCGTTGCTGGTCTTGGAGATGAGGAACTCAGACATAATGCCCAGAACATATGGATGTGTCGATGAATCAGAGATCTCGCAACGGCATGACGAATAGATAAAAAATCACACAAGACAAGTTCTCTCCTTTATTCAAGTTACTCAGATTACAAATATCAACAGTCTGAAACTACTTTCCCAGAAATCCTCCATCCACAGGCAGCGTGATGCCCGAGACGAAACGGTTGGCAGGTGATGCGAGAAACAGAACTGCAGATTGCAGATCATCCGGATTACCAAATCTCTGCATCGGAACTCTGCTCATAAGGTAGCGGATCATCTCCGGGTCATCTTGATACCCTGCCGTCATGGTGGTGTCCATGAAGCCAGGGGAGATGCTGTTGACCTGTATGCCCTTGGATGCCCACTCGTTACTGAAAGCCTTGGTCATCTGCATCACGGCGCCCTTGCTAGCAGAGTAGATGCTAGTGTTGAAGCCAGCCTGGAAAGAGGTGACGGATGAAATGTTGATGATTTTGCCGGGGCGGCCGAGGCAGATCAGCCTCCGGCCAAACTCTTGTGTCGACACGTAGCAGGCTTTGACATTGACATTCAAAACCTGCGTTTCCATATATCATCAGCCGATGTCATGAAAGGGGCTTCCAGCCAGGTCGTTTACTAACCAGGTCTATATCTTCATCCGAGGTATCATCGCAAGGAGACCGGCGCACAACGCCGGCACAGTTAACCAAGATGTCTGGGACAATGCCGGCATCCCATATACGTATATAACAGTCTCTGAGCCTAGCAGAGTCTCCAAGGTCACAGCGAAAAGTGTCGAAAGGCACCGGGACATGCTCGAGAGCTTGTTTGAGGACCGAAGATAACGGATCATCAGGCAGCTCGATCGATACAATCGCCGCTCCAGCCTTCGCCAAGGCCAAAGCCATGGCTGACCCGAGGCCGCCAGTCGCACCTGTGACGATGGCTGTCTTGCCATCCAAGGCAAATATTTCTCTCGTATACTCGGTAGACATCTTGCCTGTCACTTGGATGCCTGTAGCAGAAAACAAAGGTTGGGGGAACAGTCGCCGGATATCATAGGTCTGGGGTTAAGAGCTGGTGTAAAGGTTGTGAAGTCTGACTGGTCATAGGCGTGCAGCACACGTCTTGGCTCAAACACACTGAAATCTCTTCTTTTAGCAACTGTAGCTGTGGGGAACAAACACAGGGATTCAAGTTAACCGTGGGGTTCGGGGAGTGGCCCGTTGTTAGTGAGTATGAAGTGAAGAAGCCCCGGGTTCTTGATGAAGACTTGGGCCTGGGAAACCAGTCAACTGACCAACTAACTACGCTTCGGGGGGTGTGGTGTCGTGTGGTATGGGGTTGAGGCTAGCACCCAAGTTTAGTCTAGCATGCCTCGGAAGTTGATACGGCAAGGCACATACACCCGAGGATATCCAGGGAATCGCGTCTGGCTACCAGCTTCAAGTGGATGGACGGTATGTGACGTTTGTCTTTGTTGTCTTTCATGCAACCTCAGGGAGCTGTCTATATGTTACTATAACGGAACCCCTAACGCCCCCTATACTTAAAGACTTGAGCATGCTGTTGAATTATACTTTATTTTCAGTATCCTCATCCTCATCACCTTCCGCCCACTCATATAAAATCATTCGAGACTAAACTCGGCCTGTGTAACCCCAAATCTCATCCGCCATGACTTTGTCGGATAATTCCACGACAGGCAATGGTGAGAAGCCGACTATGGATCAGCAACTGAAGCACGCCAGTGTTTCCGACAATCCCGAGAGCGGCTCTGAGCGCTTCAACCCGAAAGAGGTGAAACGCGTCACCCGAAAGATTGGTCTCCGGTTGCTCCCCGTCCTCACAATTCTGTACCTCCTTTGCTACATCGATCGCGGCAACATCGGAAATGCCAGAGTTGCGGGCATGAATGATGACTTGGGCATCACCCCTGGACAGTACAACATGGCGCTCACGGTAAGTGATCGTCTTCTGATAAGCCTCTGTCTCTTCTGTTGTTCGGAGGCGACATTGATGAATCGTGTGAGATTACTAACAGTTGGCCTGACCCACGAATAGGTCTTCTTCATTCCATACACGCTCTTTGAAGTGCCCAGCAATATCATGCTCAAGCTGATGCGACCATCACTTTGGATTGCATTCCTCGTCATTAGCTGGGGCGCGGTATATCTTGTCATCCCACCGATACCAAGTGGCGGAGACTGATGTCAAAAACAAAAGGTCATGATCTGCCAAGGCATCGTCCAGAACTTGGGCGGATTGGTTACCACACGAGCACTTCTCGGCCTGTTCGAGGCCGGTTTCTTTCCCGCCAGCACATACCTTCTCGGTGAATGGTACTGCCGTTTCGAACTCCAGCTCCGCCTCGCGGTATTTTTCGGGGCAGCCTCCCTGGCTGGGGCCTTCTCGGGCCTCCTAGCTGCCGGCCTTCAGCAGATGGATGGAGTTGGGAATTTGGCCGGCTGGCGGTGGATCTTCATCATGGAGGGCATTGTGACAGGTTGAACGACCTCCCTCGAGAGCAGGTCGTATCCTTGGCTGACACTGAATAGTTGCTCTTGGTCTGGTCACTCCATGGGCGTTGCCAGATTCACCCAGGACAGCCTCGTTTTTTCTCGCCTGAGGAGAGAGCCCTGGTTCTCTCTCGGCTTGAGCTTGATTCTTAGGGTACCGGGGCTTCAGAGACGACCGAAAGGTTTCAATGGCATTTCATCCGAGACGCACTTTTGGATTGGAAGATTTGGTTTACAGTCTTCGTTTTCTGGGGTAATAGGTTTGTTTAACCCCTGTGTCACAGAGACTTGTGCCCATGTCTATTTGAATGTGTGTATATACTAACACAGCAGTCTTAAGCATTCCACTCTATGGTTTCTTATACACCGCCCCGACCATCATCCGAGAGCTGGGTTATGAGTCTGTGGAGGCTCAACTTCTTACGGTTCCCGTTTATACCACGGCCACAATCAGTACCATCATCGTCGCATGGCTCGCGGACCGTCGGAAGAGAAGATGGCCCTTCATCGTCTTTCCCTACGCCATCAGTTTCTGCGGCCTGATTGGCCTCCTCTCCATCCCGCACCCCAGGTTCCCCGGCCTAACCTACGCATTCCTATTCGCCGTGCCTGCTGGCATCTATCCAGGTGTCATCACTCTCATCTCTTGGGTCTCTAACAATCTGGCGCCGAGCTGGAAGAGAGCGGTGGGAACTGCTCTATGCGTGGGCCTGGGAAACCTCGGCGGCATTGTGGGATCTAACATCTTCCTCGTTAGAGAGTCGCCCAGGCACTATACGGGATATGGCGTATCCTTTGCCTGCATCGGCTTGGCCATTATCTCTGCTATTGTGCTTCGAGCTGCCTATATGGCGCAAAACAGAAAACGGGATCTTATGTCGGAAGACGAGATTAGGGAGAAGTACACGGATAGTAAGTATTTGCTCAACCTGATATTTAATAGTTCAGCTATTAATCACCTTATCACAGATGAACTCATGCGGCTCGGTGATCGGTCGCCGCTGTTTAGATATGTTACTTAGGGGATGAAAAATCAGTAGTGCATTTTAGGTTTGGGTTAGGCTGGGTATATAACTAGTTCCTAGGTCTTATATCAGTGGTACATTTCGGGTCAGGGTTAGCACCTATGTGTAGATGCAGCCGCGGGCCTTGGTGAAATTCTTTCTCTTCGAACTCGACGGAGACGAGCCGACTCTGAAAGAGACGCGTAGGCTACGGTGGAAGGTGTCTATGGCGGAGGCTTTCAATGTTAAGAATGGTATTCTCGGTATTCGCGAGCCATCTTTAAGGTCTTCAGCTTTGGTCATCTGTTGGTGGATGGCTGCCATTAAAAGGCGCGTTGGCCAAGGGTGCCTATGAGGAGCAGGATGAGGTGCTAGGGCAATTGGCTTATGAGGAGAGCAAGCTATAGCTTGGAAGTACGAATATTACTTTATTGTACAATCAATCGCATGAGTACTTAAGCCTTTGTTTAGGGAATCAGTGAACCACCACATAAGCCAGCACGCACATCAAGCTTTAACGGGCCCAGGCTTCTCAATCCTAACACCGGCTTATCACTTTACATAATTATAAACGATGTTTACTCGTTGGTTAAAGTTGTGTTTGATGCATACGACTCTCAATTTAGAGGTCCAGGTCGATTTGCAAGCTCCTGTTCTGAACAGGTTGACCCCGTCAACTCTGGCACCTATGCCGAAGATGTTGTCGGAGAAAGTGTTCATGAAACGCCCAGTCCTTTCTTCAACACAACTAATTAGCTTTATAAAGGGTAGGTAGTCGAGTTAGAAGATCTCATAAGATATATAATCTAGATCCGCTCTATCCTCTAGATCAATTATCCCGGGCCTCAACTATGACAAAGATCACATTTCCAATACACCTAGATCCGCTCAATCTTAGATATAGTTGGTTCCTTCTCAACGTCGTCATCATCTCCGAGCATTTCTCTTTCCTTATCCGACTTATCATTATTAAACTTGCGAGCTGCGGCGGCGGCGTCGCCCTTTCGCCCAGTGTCGAAAAGAACAGAGACTTCCTCGATGGTCATGTTTCTGGAAGAATGGGTTAGCTTTGCGCCAGGAAGCAAAGGATGGAAGAAGACTTACCTAGTTTCGGGGAAGAAGAACAAGATGAGTACCAGATACATGGCAATGACGACAATGTAGACGATGTAGCTGTTGGGAGTTAGTGACAATTTCAAGTGGTAAGTGGATCTAAACTTACTATTTCCACGCAATGGCTTCAAGGGCCACAGGGTTGACCCATTGGTTAAAAGCCAGCGCAACACTTTGAACACTGAGTTCGATGCTGAGGCCCTTGAGTCTCAGATTATACGGCAGAATCTCAGCACCATACGCAAACGGCAGCGGTGACCAACTCATGCAGTAGAAAGTCTTGAAGATGTACATCATGGGAACCACGGCGATTCCCACGCTGCGGGAGGGGTTTTCGGCAAAAGAACCGCTAAGACCAGTGATAACAGCGTAAGCAGCGCACATTCCAGCGGTTCCCGTGATCCAGAGCGTGCGGCGACCGACGCGCTCCGCGCTCATGGCTCCAGCGTAGGCCCAGATAAGAGACCAAATTGCCATGCCACCATTGATGCCAGCAATCGCGCTTGACGATGTAATTCCCACAAGCTTGAGTGCTGGCGACAGGTAGTAGGCAATGATGCCATTACCAACCCAGTTTGAGCCCGTACCCATAGTGACGAGAACAAGCAGCCGCCGCCTGTTGCCAGGTGTCTTGAGGAAGTCGGTATACTTGGCGTTGTTGTTTTCCTTCTCAAGCTGTAGAGCTCGGCAAATTTCGTCGTACTCATATCGGACCAACTCGTCGTTGATGTCACCGTTGGCGTGTTCGTCGGCAAGAACCTTGAGTGCTTCTTCGGATCGATCGTGGTCGACCAGCCATCGTGGACTCTCGGGGACAAAGAGAAGATGAATCAATACGACTGCCGGGGCAAAAGCCTGGAACAAGCAAGGTGCTCGCCATCTCCACTCGGTTGAGGGCCAAGATAGGGCTCCATAGCCGAACCAGGCGGCAACAATCTGGCCGACATAGTAGTTGCTGTAGTAGGCTGTGGCAACGTACGGTCGAAGACGAGGATGGGCAAGTTCCTGAAGCAGTGCAATGCCTGTTATCTTTCCAAACGGACCGCTGGCTCCAATCACTACTCTCCCACCGATGAAGGTGCCAAGGTTCTTGGCAAATGCATTGAGGAAGGCACCGAGGATCAGGAGGACAGATCCAATGGCCAAGCACCACTTTCTACCCCAGAGACCGTTTATCCAAGAAGCTGCAAAGGGCGTAATGATAGCGGGGAGGAACAAACTCGCAGATATGAGGCCGAGGGTGTTACCCGAGGGATAATCGAAGTATTCCTCCCACTCGGGGATTGCCTGCAACGCATTCATCAAAGAAGCGTCGTATCCTAAGTAGAATACAGCGAAGTAGAAGCCCACGCAGTGCCAGACATTCTTGCGAAGGCCCGGATCCTTGTACCATGTCGGGTGGGTGTTGTTTTTGAGATGCATAAAATGCATCTTCTTTGCCGCCTTCGGCTTCAAGAACTCGGCCACGGCCTTGAACATCTTGAAAAGTAAGGTGGGGAATGTAACAGAATGGGAGATGTACAAGGGGGCGTTGTGAGGGGAGATGTTTGAAGGGGGATGTGATGAAGCGGATGGTTACGACCCAGGTGGCTTCAAATGCTATCTTATAACGCTCCTTTCTCGTGTGAGTTATTATGCGGGACAAGCTGGGGAAAACCTGGGGTAAGGGGGCGGTAACCTATTGGACTGCACTATCGGAACGATGTCCGGCTACGTTAATATGTTAATTTTCACCCCGACTAGGCGGGTTACGGTAGAGGTTGGGGAAAACCTGGGGTAAGGGTGGTGGTCACTCATTGGCCCTTGACTCGCACACTGCTACATCGGAACGATGTCCGGCTACACCATCATGTCAATTTTCACCTCAACTAAGCGGGTTACGGCAGAAGCTGACTCGCTGCAGCTTCAGCCCCGCAGGGACCCCATCGTGTCGGTATCCCATGAGTGTGCCCAAGGCAGAGTGTTGAGCGCAGAAGCATCTGCAGAGCTTATTTTGATATTGACTTTTGCGTTTAAAGGCATGGGGCATGATAGCTTGTTTGTGTTGCAAACTGGAGATCTCTTGCTAGGTTACCTTGATAATGGATACCCGTGCGTATGCTGTGATGTTGAACAACTTGAATGAGTGTCCAAGGGGCTCCAAGCCGTACCTCGCCTCAGTGTTACCCTTCTAGCAAAGGCCATTGTGTTAGCATTGGGATATGATGCTATGATGTATTGGAAACGTGCTCTTTATTGTGGTTGAAGTCCAGCCCGAGATGGGAGTACTGGGTCGGAAGACCGTTGCCCTTCAAGAAGTTTTCGGCGATATATAATGTCTTCTTGCTCAAGCTTTGTGATTGCCATAGCCTCCTCTCAAGGAAGAAGTGAGGTAAGGATCATGTACCTCTTATCTGGATGATTATATTTGGCCATAACACCTTGTTGTGATCGCTGGGAGACCCTAGCCATAGATGGTTCATATTTGAACTTGTACTCTTCCTTACCCTACCTGAAAGATATAGCCAGGCGAAACGAATAAGAAGTATAGTATAATATACTTCAAATCCCAAACTCTTCAGTGCCGAACTCTGGATCAACCTCGACAGGAAACATTCCCTACCCTACAATTATGCCCTTGTCCCGTGAAGCGATAGCCGGCTTAAACCCGTTGGTCACAACCTCGGTTATTAGCGTCGGTATCAAAGCCGCGTGGCCTCTTCACTGCTGAAGCGGGGGCGATTGGATCCTAATGTCATTCACGCGTTGGTGTGTGTCGCGTTACTTGGACAAGAGGATAAATGAGCAGATGGTGATATTCAAGGGAGCTTTTAGGACGGTCAATTGTCCAATTAGTGGCCGTGCCAAGGGAGGTTCATTCCCAAGAGGGATCTAGGAGCAGTAAAGAGCTCCCAGTTAGAGAGAGGCCTCGGAAAATCCAGTTGCTCCAAGTGGGACTGTAGACACAGTAAAGTGACCCTTCCCTTCAGGGTCGAGAATGGTCTGGATGCCGCGAGCAATCCAAGCAACAATCAACTGCCTGAAGCATTCTGTGGTGCGGAAACGATGCTGAAGCGCACATGGACTGGACAGAAGCCAGCGTGAGGTGTGAACACAGTCACCTCCGCTCGGCACCCTGTCACGCAAGGTCACGGCGTGCACCTTATGCAGAAAACAAAAGAAATTCGGATCTAGTTGAGAGAGTACATTGAGTATCTTGAGACCAGTCAAATTAAATGTCATCTGTATCACCTCCAAACCGTTTGACACCAAGAGATTCGAGCTTATTCACTCTGATTGTCTGATGGATGTCTCTTATTCCCGGCCATGCCCCTCTCCGGGTCGAAAACCGACGCTACGGCCAGATGACCGGCCCAAGATGCTGAATCTGTGTGGATCCTCGTCCCCGTGCTTGTTAGTTTTGATAGGTGTTTATTGTTGCGGGGTATCATTAGCTTCGACCATTTCCACGTGAGTTAACCGTCTATTTAACCTGGTCCGTCTCAGACTATCAATGTCGTAATCACCGTGATAAGGATCCTTGATTATTACTACTTTACCATGACTTCAAAGAAACCCATTGTGCTCCGTCTTGGAGAGGACATCAAGTATAACCACAAGTTTTTCGAAGACGTATTTACCGAGAGATTCCAGGTTGTGGCCAATGAAGAGCCCGACAGAGCATCATTTATCAAGGCCCTAAAAGAAAAGAAGTGAGACGTCTTGATCTAGAAGCAAACCCTGAGGAGAACCATGTCTGACTTCCTTCTCTAGATATGGTGATTTCTCGGCCATCTTTCGACCGCATTTTCAGACCGGAGGTGAGATGGGCCAATGGGACGACGAACTCATCGGTCTCCTCCCACCTTCAGTTCGCATCTTCGCATCTGCTGGCGCAGGCTTTAACTGGGCTGACGTCGACGCACTCGGTCGACGTGGCATCTGGTATGCCAACGGCGCTGGCTGCAGTGACGAGGCTGTCTCCGACACAGCTCTGTTCATGATCCTGTCCGTCTTTCGAAACTTTTGGCGATCACAAAAGGGCGCCCGCACATGCAATCCAGACGACTTTACTGCCACACACAAGCTAGTTGGAAGTATATCGTTCAACCCATGCGGTCACATCTTGGGCATCGTCGGACTAGGAAACATCAGCAAATTGCTAGCACACAAGGCACGAGCCGCACTGGGTATGGAGATTCACTACTATGATGTCGTACGCGCACCGGCCGAGGTTGAGAAGGAGCTCCAATGTACCTACCATGCTACATTGCATGAGCTCCTCGGGGTCGCGGATTGTGTCACTCTCCACACACCGCTCAACGCGCACACCCAAGACCTCATGAATGACAAGGCTTTCGCGGCCATGAAGGACGGTGCACGTCTTGTTAATACTGCACGTGGACAAGTTGTCAACGAAGACGCTTTAATCGCGGCACTTGAGAGCGGCAAGATCTCTGCTGCTGGTATCGACGTTCACTACCATGAGCCACAGGTGTCAAAGGTACTGGCTGCGATGGATAACGTGACGATGACATGTCATAACGGAGGCGCTGCAATCACAACGCGGATCAACTTTGAGTTGAATGCCATGAAGAACATACTCGAAGTCATTGGCAGCGATGGAGAGATTCGTGCGGAGCCGATAACCCCGGTAAACCGGGCATCATTTAAAAGCTCTTAAGATGACGCCGGAGTTAAAAGAAATACTAGCGGGATATTCATTAATAGATTGCTTATCTCCTTAACTGCGCGAATACTGCCAACGGGTACTTGCACTACTACATACTATTCTTGACGACGAACTCCTCTGCCCTGGACACCATGATGTTGCCCAAAGCCCGAGAAGACACAAAGCTTGGAGAGTTCAATTTTGGGGTTCGAATTTGAAGATAATCCTTTCCCTCTTTCCTAGACTGCGACTTGGCCTTTCTAGTTGGACCTAGTCTGTCCGACTTGCCAGGCTGACCAAACTGTCAGCCATTGAAAGCACGTGACCACCCTCAGAGCTATTGTACAGGGTCCAATCCAACACCACGATCCATACAGTTATGTAAGCTGCATATGGCTGTTGCATATACTCGTACCATTGGTTGAAACCAATGTAGTAATAATTGTGGCTGAACTCCCCCTCTTTCTGTGTTTTTCTTTTTCAACCTCAACAATCATCTTCTTCGCCGACCTCCAGGTAACCAGCAACGTCCGAACCCCTCGCCGTGTGTCCCGCACCGTCCATCATGTCTGGTTTCGAGGCGCTCGGCTTGGCATGCTGTGTCTTCCAGACCATCAGTTTCACCCGCGAGACGGCCAGCGTCTGCAAGCATATATCAAGGCCAGAAGACTCCAGATTCCATGCTCGAAGAAAACGCCACTGCTATGATTCAGGCTGCGGATGAAGTGAAAGCATCATGCCGCGTGATATCCACACCAGAAGAGAAGTGTCTGGCCAACATCGCTGGGAAGTGCGCAGAGACCGCCAAAAAGCTCGAGGAAGAGGTGCAAAAGATCACAAAGCTTCACAAAAAGGGCGATTTTCTGGTAGCAGTGCACGCTCGAACCAGGTCTTTATGGAAAAAGCGAAAAATTGAAGAGCTTGACGGCACTCTAGACCGCTATCGAGGTACCATGCAGAACCTCCTCATCAATCAAATCTGGTAAGACTTTTGAATTGTCACGATTCATCGTTGATGCCATCATGCTGATTCGCAGGGTACAGCAACAAAAGTCAGACTCTTGAGCTGCAACAACGCCAAGAGTTTGACAAGCTCGACCAAAAGCTCCAATCCTTCATAGCGAATATTGCTGCCGGCCGAACCAACATGGAGGATCTCTTGCGGACCGAGGGAACTATTACTCGAGAGCATATCACAGCCGAAGTCACGCGAGCTGCGAAGTCCATGGAAGCGCACGTTAGCAAGGAAACGCAAGAACGTGAGCTCAAGGCAGCGACTGAGAATCAACGCGAACGTCTCCTCAGAAGCCTCAGGTTCCAAGAAATGAATCAACGACGGAATGCAACTACCGATCCTGAAAATGCTACTTTCGAACGCATATTTCGGGCATATGAGAACACGACCAACGTCAGAGAGACGACCGAAACTCGAGATGACACCGATGAGGATGACACAGAAGGGGATGACACCGAACGGGGTGACATCGACGAGTATTACGCCGACAAGATTGATGAGGTTTGGAAACGCTTCGTCGACTGGCTCCGATCGGGCGAGGGTCTATTCTGGATCCAGGGAAAGCCAGGTTCGGGGAAGAGCACGCTCGTCAGGTATATCATCGACGATGAGACCACCCAAACACTCCTCAACCAATGACACTCTGGAACCAGGATAATCTCGCATTTTTTCTGGAAGATCGGGACGCCAATGCAGAACAACATTAAGGGTTTATTCTGTTCTCTTCTCTATCAACTGCTTCAAGACAATGAGAAACTTGTCAGTTTTCTCATTCGTACATTCCCATCCATCGAGTCCAAGAACTACCCTCATGATTGGTCAGATGGAGATCTGGAACGGGTGCTTCTTACTGCCCTCGAAGCAAAGGAAGTTGAACAGCCAGTGTGCATATTTATCGACGGCCTCGATGAGTACAACGGCGACGACGGGGACCATGGTTTGATGGACAGAATCCAGAGACTCATCAAATCTGACAAAGTCAAGCTGTGTGTTGCCAGCCGACCAGAGCCTCGGCTGCTGAACCGACTCAACAAAGCACCCTGTCTGAAGCTTCAGGATCTGACTGGGCCAGAGATGAGAGTCCACATTCACAAGAAATTCAAGGAAAGGGTACCAAACACGAAACTTTCCGTCAAAGAACTGGATGCATTAGCATATCGTCTTCTTTGGAAGGCCGAGGGCGTCTTTCTCTGGGTCCACCTTGCAATACAGAGCGTCGTACGTGGGATCGAGAATGAAGACACGTATGATGAGCTGATGCCTCGGTTAGAGCAACTTCCCAATGACCTCGGGGGCCTGTACGCTGAGGTGTGGAAGGGGCTGGACCAAGATGGGCCTTTGTACCGGGAATCGGCAGCGACCTATTTCCAACTCATAATTGGAACCAATCAGCAAGAATGCTTCATCCCGGACAATACTAATCGCGTTCTGCCCATCCCTAGCCTCACATCACTCTACATTGCATGTGCAACCCAACCGACGTTACAAGAAACAATTCTTCCCATGGACGTCGATACGAACTTTGAAGGTCAACTACGAGAGCTCTGCCGCAAAACCGAGAGCGAGGTACGTACGCGATGTGCTGGGCTTGTTGAGATAACTACAGCGAACCGATTGACGACGAGAGGTCTATACGATGAGAATCCAATATTGGAACTTCTCAACTCAGTTCAATTTATCCACCGCACCGCACACGACTTTCTAGTCGACACAGAACAGGGAAAGCAGATTCTCAGCCAAAGCAAGTTCTCGAGGTCGGAAATGTACTTCCAGACGATGAAGGGCGCTTTGTGCTGGATCCAACTGGTGTCAAAAGCATTTGAGACTTATTACGATATTTCTCTCGTGTTGGAAGCGTTGGCTGAGTCCTTCAAATTGCAAGACGAGCACAATGACTCGTCACAGAGGACCATGGGGCTTCTGTCCGTCACGCAGTCATTCTATGAGAAAGGATTTTTGGATCATTGGTATCTTCAATGGCCGCGCACTCCATTTCTAACGCACGTATTAGAAACAGAGCCGACCCTGTTCGCGCGAGTTAAGAAGAGCATAGATGCTACACTCGCGACGGACATACTCGGAGGAATAACATGGTCATTGCTCTCCGAAACAAACGAACCACGGGAGTTGGCGGCGAACCTGCTTTCTGTTGGTGCTGACCCAGTTGCCGTCAGTCCATGCGCAGTGGGCGGTGACATGTTCACTAGCATGAGTGGCATCTTCCGGAGAAATGCGATTTGGAAATTGCTCAACGAATTCCTCGACCGTCCGTGGTCGTGTGGATTTAGTGATTCAGTAACTGCACGCCGCGCTACAGAGGCAGCTGCAGCAATGTTGGAGCTGTGCCCCGCCTTTGACAACTGGGGGTTGCTGGAACCTTTCAGGCTGATATCAGATGGTAGTGTTCACCCATCCGACATCCACGACCTAGTGGAGCCCAAGGACAAGGGATCCAAATGGGAAAGGTATTTTGGCTCGGAAACTGGGGTTTTTCTGGTCCTCGAGGCAAATACGTCCTTCCTCTTGAAGCACGTCTTGGACGGTTTGTCCACAGACGAGAGAACGGAGCTGAAATCTGCGGTGCAACAGTTGGAGGCCAGGATCACCAACCCTGTGGTTCGAGTATCCTCAGTTCTTTTCGATCCCAGATCCAGACAGGGCGGTTGGTTTCGGGTCGTGGATCAAGGCCCATTTCAGAGCATCATCCCTTTAATATTCAGCTATGCGCCAAAGTCTGGCCAAAGCCTAGAAGCGGATTCGAGGCTACCATTTCAAGCATGGCATGAGACTGCCCTCTCTCTGACGGAGGATGTCAATGTCCTGGAGAGCATAAATGAAGAAGATGTTTTCGCGGCACAGGCTGATGAAAGGCGGCTCGGGCCATGCATGTGGGAGCAAGGTGGCTTCCATTGGTCTCGTGAGGTTCGGAAGCTGGATGAGTCTGGTCACACCCACTGGGCCTTTCCGGCCCTACGCCGTACAGCTGAGCTCCATGGCTCTGACTCTGGGTCCGACTCTGGCTCTTGCTCTGACTCTGCTCAAGAGGGTGATGCAGAGGCTTTCTGATGTCTTGAGGGTGCCTTCTGGCAGTTACAACAGTTTGGAAACAGACATGGAACGGAAATGGTACACGAGACAAGCATCCTCGGCGATAAAATGAACATGATTTTCTACTACAGCAGCAAGTTACCTCAGCCTTGTATACACCACTTCATCAGTTGCAGGACAGCACGTGTCCTAACATGCAAAAGCCACGATTATCGATGAATCTCTGACCGTACTCTAGTCCATTTCTCCAAGCCTCGACGACTAGGCCATCAGCATGTCTCAAAGATTGGCGATTTAGCACCTATGTCAAGCCAGGCACGGTGTGGCCTAGGCCATGCCGGACTCTTAATAACAAGTTTTAGAAGCAAGACGAATATACCATCCTTACTGACCTCCCACTCTTAGGTCCGCGACTGCGGAAAATATAAGAGTTCAACTTGCGGCAACGGCCTAGAAAATTTTAGGCGTTTTATTATGACACGAGGGATAAGCCCAAATGGTATATATTTTGGATTGTATTGATCGTGGGAACTCTTGCATTAGTATTAGTACTCGAGGTTGGGATCGTGATAATAAGCGGGAAAGGGTAGATTTGGGCCGTCATGAATCTAAAAAGAAAGAATGAAAGACAAGTTTGGCTCGTGGTCAGGCAATTGTAGCTTACTGTACGTCACAGTGGTGTAGCCGGGGCCTACATCTACTGCTAGTGTAATCAACTCCGCCCATCGAATATGAAACTCCACTCGGAGATTTTTACCTTGACTATCTAGCCAACCAACCAGAGTATACTTACACAGATTAGCGTCCATCTAATCACTTATTCACTTCGATGAACCAAGATTGATGACATGTCAGATGAGGCTGAGCTAGTGGAACTTTGCCGCTAACCCAACCTCTCGCAGCTTCACTCTCGTGAATTGTTGCCAATATAGCCAGGGTATCCAATCATATTCATATTGGGATGGATGCTGCAGGACTCGTGGTCTGCATTCAGTGCGGAGGCTCTGTCTCATCTCTTGCAACGGCGCCATCGTTGACCAGCCTATTTGCGTAGTTCCGGCTTGACGTTGCCCCGGCCTGAAGCAATATCGCACCACAACTTAGAAATGAACCACGGAGCGGCTTATAAATCGCCTAAGATGAAGATTCCAAATCGGTTGTCCATGTAACTTTCTATGGCCCTTGAGCGCGAGGCTTAGGGTGATACAATCCATGTCCCAGGCATGTACCATCGCCGAGTGCCGATTTAGTGGTGGAGGGGAAGACATTCAATCGTCTGGCAAAAGTCTAAGGCTACCTAGACAAATCTGTATATAAGGTTGCGTCTCCCTTCCGCAAGTTGGTTATTAACTCTTCAGAATTAATCACTATCATATAACAACAAAAAACACCTTTCAATAACACTTTCATACTCTGCAAAATGCCGTCCTGGGCTATTGTCGGTTCCACTCGTGGCATTGGTGTAAGTTTCTTCCATGCATTATGCATTATGGGCATCCTCTGGGACAAACTGCTAATTTGACGATGCAGTTTGAATATGTCAATCAGCTGGTAAGAGTTTTCACAAGCCCCTATGACTCTAGGACTTCAAGCTAAGTATCTTGGCTCGCGATAGTCTTCGAACAAGGACAACACCGTGTTGGCCCTGATACGAAACCGCAACACGGCCGGTCCTTTGGAGGAGCTGGCAGCCAAACGCGACAATATTCATGTCATCGAAACCGACATTTCCAGCCCCTCACGGCTCGAGGAGACTGCTCAAGCCATCGGAAAAATCACTGGGTCAAAGTTGGACGTCTTGATCTACAACGCTTTCTCTATGGGGACTGAGAACATGACTCTTACTCCTAGCGGTTTGTGAGTCTCTTATGATCATCAGGGATCTCCTTCCACTTTCTCTAACTGAAATGAAGCACTGGCAAGGAGGCGGAGCTAGAAAGGGAGATTTTCGAATCGGTAAGGTATTTTGGTACGGTTCGAAAGAAGCGAGATGAACTGACCACCCCAAAGATCAAGGTCAACCTCTTGCACATGGTTAATTCAGTAAACGCCATGCTGCCTTTGATCCGAAATGGCCTCCGGAAGAAGATCATTTACATATCCTCGGGTCTTGGTGACACCGAAGTCATTCGCACTACTGAGTTGCCAAGCCTACTGGGCTACGCAGTGGGTAAGGCAAGTGGAAATATCATGATGGCCAAGTACGCAGCCGAGCTCAAGAATGAGGGCGTCTTGACTTTGTCTATGAGCCCGGGCTGGGTTGCAACCGATTCTGGTGAGAACTTCTATCTATAATGCAATCTCAGACATGGGCTGACAGCGTGACTATTTGTAGCGGCTGAGGTCGTCAAAGACCCTCAGGCCCTGCAGTTTATGGTTCAAGCCTTCCAGAAGCTGGACCCCAGCGTTACTGGCATGATCCCAACCGAAGAATCAGTCAAACAGCAGCTGTCGGTCATTGCCGATTTGGACGAGAGCAAGAGCGGTTCCTTTCTCTCTCATCATGGAAACCATGACTGGTTCTAGTCACTCGGCGACAGGCGGAGTGAAACTTCAGGTTCAATCCAAGCCTAGCATGCACATAGATCTATGGAGATTGTTCAGTATTTCAGAGTGTACGACCTAGCATTCATAGGGTAACTATATAGTTATGCCAAAGATAGTATTTAACTAGGTAGTAGGTAATATACGCTCTGGAACTTCTGTTCTTATATCTAATTAATTGATTAAAATAAGTAATATCATATTATGAAGATATCCCCTTTTTTATGGCTAAATATGATATAAACCTTGTCAAGTATATAACTGGGGGCCTCGGTAACTCGGACTGGAAAGTTCCGGGCCGGAAGATGGTTCTGGCGCAGTTCGTGTTTCAGTTTCTTAATCCCAGGCATACCCTAGGCGATATCTCTGATACTGGTTGAACTCTGGAGCGTATTTTGCACGTTCGTCCTGTCCCCGTAATGCTGAAATCAAGATACTCTCTAGGGTTAATCCAAAAATTGCACCATCGTCAGCTGCTTACGACTTTCACGACGACTCGGTTGTTACCGACACTAGATGTGAGCCTTTCATTCCCTTGGCAAAAGCGCTAACGGACAACAGACGCGACCACAGAGTTTGATTAGACGGGGTATGTCAGTTTCACAGTCATTGAAAGCGTTTTATATGGCGACGCTGGGAAGCTGGGCGGCCTGTTCGACACACTGGATCTTATCCAAGCCACCCCCCGAGATCCCATCTTTCCCACAATTGGTGCTGCAATAAGGAGCGACGCAACGGAACCTGAATTTTCTAGAGAGGACCTTAGCAGGCCCACTGCCACGTTGTCCCTTGCCATTCCCCCGAATCCAACAACATGGTTCAGCCGAGTCAGCAATTAAGGTCGCTTTGGTTGGCGGTGGGGAAAGGGTCAACTCCACGTGGCGCAACACCTCATGTGCAATGCTAGCACTTATGCTTAATCTGACCTCCTTTCTTCAGCTATCAGAGCAGGCCTGGCTTTGCACCCATGTCCAGACTGCCACGGAACACACGGAACATCATTCATTGAACCGACATCTCACCCAAACACCGACGCAAAAAACCTCGGTCTCCGAGATGTTGTCTCACTGCCTCAATCCAAGATGAAAGCGGTGTGAGGAACATATCCCCTCCAAACGCCGTTATGACTTGGGGTACCATTGGGAGATCTGCGAGCATCACCAAGATACGTCTATTTCACAAGAAAAGCGGAGGTTCACACCCTCAACATCAACATCGCCGTTGGCGTCACTTGGCAAGCTACACTACCCAAGACTTTCAGCAGACGCGGACGGACGGAAGGGCAAATTTTAAAGACCGAGGTTATTACATAGATGAGAACGACGAGCCAAGAAAGACGAGCCAAGAAACTAGCAAACCGTGAGGGGTATGATGAAGACGTATAAGATTTCTAAAGAGGTTGGGGAGAAGCGACGAGAATATTGGAGAGCCTTAGACAAACAGGAACTACTTGAAGCGACATTTCGGGTATTGCAAAAGAAAAACAGAAAATGCAGGTAATTCCTTACCGGCATTGAAGAATTCATGTTCATGTGGTAGTTTTGGAGATCTAGCATAGAAACCGGAGAGTCGCAGCGATACCCTCACATTGAGGCTGAGGGGACATGTTGACAGCAAGGCAACAACGAGCAAGAGGGGAAGGGCCACGTGGCGCACACTGTGCAATCTGAGCTTCAAAGTGCGGCCCGACAGTTTAAGGTTGCAACCCTTACTAGTTTTCTTCTCCACGAAAAGAGGCACAGTTTTTGGGGGAATTAGCCAAGGGGGAAGCAAATATTGTACTTCGCCGCAGAACAAATGGGGGTGCCTAACCAATAAAGGAAAACATTCCATTTGTCCGGGTTGTGATTCAAGGATAAATGTCATCATTCGGCTCTCAACTACCAGTGATATCTCTTGTTGTGTAAGTTGCCAAGATTGGGATCGCTGATTACGAGTTTCGCATGTAAGCTGCCAAGGGTTGCCAAGTCGGGGATCTTGCTATCCTAGGCCACTGATGGAAGCCAAGAAATAAGTAATGAATAAGTTGACAACTCATTGGGGGTAATCCCCACCCACCGGGTGAGGGAGATTGGCTTGGCGAATTCTTAGTGTTCCCGTTGAGACGCACGCACATGGTTTTTCTCCGCAAAGCAAGCAACGAACCCCAAACCAAACCCCAGAGATTTCTGGTTCTTGGGCCTGACCTTGTTTCCCCAGTTCTCCCCCAAGCACGTTCCCTCTTGGCGTCTGGGGCATGACTCTTTTCTCATTTGCCACCCAATAGGGTCGCGTATCACCTTGACGATAATGTCTGGGCATTAGTACCCCGCGCGTACTTGATTGTAACCTTGACGAAAACAAGTGAAGGATCGTCCTCGAGTATAAAGGAGGAGGTCTCTGACCCCCGACCTTGTCTCACTCAGGCTCTGCTCTCTTCCACTCAACACTCTTCGTTTCTCTCTGCCCCCCATTTTGGGCCACTCTTTGTGCCTACACCACTCGATTTGTCCTACAAGTCAAGTCATCCATCCACTTCTTCACCATGGCTCTCAGCTCTGAGGTCAGAGATGACCAGGCTTCGGTCAGCAAGGCGGAGGAAGCCATTGCTACCAGCGATGGCCCCACCTCGACCGAGTCTGCCCCCTTCGTCGATGAAGCGACCGAGAAGAAGATCTTGACCAAGCTCGATCGGCGTATTATTCCTTGTGTCTGTTGGATTTACCTGATGAACTTTATGGACCGAGGTAGGTCTGACACTGCGAGAGCCAACATGAGAATGACATTGACCTTTCGGTGATAGTTGGCATTGGCAATGCTCGTCTTTACGGACTTGAGAAGGAGCTTGGTCTCACTGGTGATCAATATCAACTCGCCGTGTCCATTCTCTTTGTCACCTATTGTGTAAGTTGTAGTTGACCCTTGCGCGCACACCTCAGCCTCAGCCTCCAAGCCTCACCACACCCAGACCATGATCCCTGCAATCAGCACACTCTGGTGCCAAGACTAACGCGATTCATCCTAGCTGTTCGAAACACCCTCCAATCTGATCATCAAGAAGATGCAGCCTGCCAGATACATTGCTGGCCTCCTCTTCTTTTGGGGTCTCGTCGCCTGCTTCACCGGCTTTGTCAACAACTTTGCTGCCCTCGTCGCCTGTCGTCTCCTCCTCGGCTTCTTTGAAGCTGGACTGTTTCCCGGTATCATGTTGTATCTCACAATGTTTTACTCGAAGCGACACATCTCTCTCCGCAACGCCTACTTCTACTCCATCTCAGCCATCTCAGGAGCCGTCGGTGGTCTTGTCGCCCTGGGTATCGGTGAGCTGGATAACTGGGATGGCCCACGGCAAGGTGCTGGCGGATGGCGAGCTTGGCGATGGATCATCACCATCAATGGAATCCCCACCGTCTTGACTGCCTTCGTCGTTCCTTTCATCCTGCCCAACTCTCCTGAGACAGCAAAGTTCTTGTCCGACGACGAACGCAATGCTCTTTCGTCCCTCCGAGCAGCAGAGATTGGACAGACCGTGTCCGGTCAAGAGCTACACAAGGAAGATGTCATGGCTGGAATCAAGGATTGGACTATCTGGGCCCTATCCATCGCTCAATACTGCAGTCACTCTGTCCTCTACAGCTTCAGCGTCTTCTTGCCAACAATCATCAACCAGATGGGTACCTGGAGCCCCAAGCAAGTACAAGGCCTCACGGTGCCCGTGTACGTTCTTGGTTTCGCCGTCTACCTGACCTGCGCAAACATCAGTGACCGCACGCAGCAAAGAGGCCTTTTCTGCATGGCAGGTGGAGTTGTAATGATCCTCGGTTATTGCCTCCTGATTGCAGATTACAACGTTGCCATGAGCTTTGCGGGTTGCTTCTTTGTCGCCATGGGATTATGGACGGGCTCCGGATCAGGAATGGCCTGGATCACTGTTAACCAGCCGCGATATGGTAAGCGTGCGTTTGCCAGTGGCATCTTCATTACCATTGGCAACTCGGCTGGTGTTGCTGCACCATTCCTCTTCAGCAACGATTATGCGCCCCAATATCGTCCTGGCTACGCTGCGACAATTGGCATGCTCGTCCTTGCCATTATCATTCACGGCTGTGTCTACCTTCACTTTAGGCGACTCAACAACAGAAAGCTGTCTGGAAAGGAAGATTGGCGAATGGAGGGCAAGACGGAAGAGGAGATCAACGAGTTGGGCGAGCACAACCCCCGATACCTGTACACCCTGTAGAGCTCTACAGCTCTGCACGCCTTGGACAACATCAACAGTTGCATGTCATTAGTAGCTAGTAGTTTGATATCTTGAATGGCATGTGATTTGTTTTATTTTTGCATCCTTGCTGCTGAAGTGGTCGCGGCATGGTCTAACCCACGCATGAGCTCTCGCACCTCGGACAACTACAAGCTGCGAAACATGCCCAGACCATGTGCCGCAGGTCAAAAAAACAGGGACATGCATAATAAAGCTTAATTATCGACTTTTGTCAAAGACATGGATTCGCCGGTTTGCAAGTTGTGGAGAAAGCGTTCGCGCTTGGACTCCCCGAGTCGGGTTCCGTGATCTCCGGAACCCCGGAGCTCTAGGGTGGGTTCCTCCGCTCGACATCCGATTCTGTGTCACGTTGGCAAACATTGACAGGAGGTCTATTTGTATGTTTAAAGCAGGTGAATAAACCCATGCTAGATATAACAGACAGGCATGCTTGAGACATCGGGAAAGAGAGAGTTTTGATTATTCTAAAGATGAAACAAATGTGACAATGCGGAGAATGACTAGATGCAGCCACAGCTATCAACGACTTGAGCTCGAAGTGTTAAACGAAGCGAGTTGACAAGAACAAGTCAGGAACATAGGAATCTAGACTAAAAGAAACTCAATGGCATCACCAACGAATGATGAAACAACCTGATTTAACGTGCTTGAGTCTGTGTGGCTGGTACGGAGTAGTGCTGACACATGTCCAGATTAACTAGTAGATAAGGTTTAAACCCCTGACGCCACGGAACGGAAACAAGCAATCGTAAGAGAGTTTAACCTTTCTGAGACCATTTTGGCACATGGCGTCAAAGATTCTGGGCGACGAGCTAGTGGCGCTTTGTCTCTCTTACTTCCCAACAAGAGTTGTCATTTGCTGGCCACCCGATCATCAGCACGGCTATGCAATTTTCCATGGCTAGAGTATATGGATCTGTATTGCGATAGCTGTTCCTACTGTCGTCCAACTTTACAGCAGACAGTGCACCACGGAACAAATTATCCGGCTCCATAAGGAACCGTCCTGAGTCTGGAACCAACCCCCGTTCCAAAATCCCGAGCGGAGGTGACCTCCGGGGAACGCGCGACATCACTGTTCGGTATCATCGAGGTATTAACATTCTACCTCATCGATTTGCCATCACTAGACTTGCAGAGAGCCGTATAAATTGAAGCCCCAGATCTACCTGAGAGTTGTTGGATGACCATTGAGCTATCAGTTGGTTCACTCTGTGTTGTTACTTTAGTCGTCTCGGCGGTAAAGAACTTGATGGAGGAAGAGGCTAGGGAGTTCATAACCCTTACTTATGTGTAGTCGAGAATGCTGAGCCTGTATTTGGACGGTACAGCGGTTCTCGTCGTGAGTGGGTTCATTACTACCTAACCAAGTCATGAAGGATCATAAATTGTCTCATTAACATCATCCCGCCACAACAATGTCACTTCATTTTCTTCTCGAGATGATCACGGCCTGACTACCAGAGAAAAAAAATCATGTAGTTGTTATAAGAGACGTCCCATTGTTTCAATCCCCCAATAGCGAATCCATTTCCCTGCTTTTGACACTTCACTACTTACACGCAGCAACCAGACCTGCCAAGGCCGCAAAAGTCGAAAGCAAAGTTCGGTTGAGGTCAGCAGTCTTCCATGCAGCTGCTAGGCTCCGAATCTCCTCTGTAGTCTGAGAATCATCATCAGACTTTTTATTACTCGTCAACTTTGAATGAGCCTCTAGCAATTTGTCGTTGACGGGGAACACAATGAACACCGTGTAGACGACAACCAAACCCATAGAGAGTGAAGCGGCAACGTTAAAGCCGAAAGTAGGGCTGTTGATACCGTCTAGGGAGTGTTATTATTGTCTTCACTGAAGCCGGAAGATTTTTGATGGACAGCATACCTAGCAAAGCAGCCCCGAGGAAGCCCATGCCAGAGCCGGTCACCACAAATGGCCCATACTTGCGCCCAAAGTCCCAGGCGCGGAACCACTGTCGAGTTATTGTGTCTCGATCCGACAAGAGTAGAGCATTGTGTACAGCCACTCTGTCGGAGCAAAGTCCGTACCCTGTGGGTTCTCAGTTATGATTAAACCAAACTACCTACTGAAAACCTACCAGAAGAGTGTGTAGCTGCAAGCAGGCTTGCAAGCTGGAGAAGCTGAGCCCAGTTAAGAGCCATTGGGGAAAATGTGGATGAAAGTACCATGACTCGAAGGCTTTACGCTAGAAGGATGACAATCGCCAGGTTTTATCATGTTATTACTTGGATGGAACGCGCGGGCCCCGGGCCATAGACTAGTTTATTAAGCCATCGCAAAGCTCGGAATTCCTAAATGTCCGAGTTGGTTGTGAAAGCTAGAATTGGGTTTCGGTCTTCGCACCGGCTCGGAGTCCGGAGGTGGGAGGATGCCCTCGGCCAATGGCCAGGTAAAGGCAGAGAAAATATTTGAATAGGTATATATACTATGTAACTTGCGGCTTGTCACTTGTGGTACTCGTATTCAATCACTCCCTGGCTATTCAATCTTCCTCCAACCTCATCAGATAAGATGGTCAACGTTGCTGTCTTGGGTGGCTCAGGCCATGTTGGCAAAAACCATCGTAGACGCTCTCAAAGAGCATCCTAGTCACACGGTTATTATCCTCAGTCGCAAGGTTCGAGCCCCCCACAAGCTTCATTCTTCGGTCTTCACCTGCTGACGAGACGGATGATCCAGGCTCCATCCACCGTCGACCCAGACGCACCCACCGTTCTAGTCCAATATGACGACAAGGAATCATTGCAATCAGCCTTGGAGACCCACGAGATTGATACCGTTATTTCTTGCCTCGGTGTTCACGATGACAAATTGGCTGATGTCGAAGCCGCCGTCATTCGAGCGTCGGATCGATCCAAGTACACCAAGCGTTTCATTCCCAGCAACTGGAGCATTCCCAATGCCGACTCGTGAGTTCTCTTCTTATCAAAATCTATATAAGCCGGCCTTTACTTGTTCTGTTCAATGACACTGATTAACGATTGGCTTTCTTAGGTCCAAAAGCCCTCTCAATCCGTGGGCTGTGTTTCAGCGAAAGGCGGTGGACCTCCTCCGAACCACTGGCTTGCAGTGGACTGAGATTGCACCTGGGTATTTCCTCGACTACTGGGGAATGCCCTACATCAAGACTCATCTGACTACAACGGTCCCTGTCATCGACATCGCAAACGCCGTTGCTGCCATTCCGGGTACTGGCGATGAGCCTGTCACCTTTTCTTATTCTGTTGACATCGCAAGGGTCGTTGCGAGGTTGCTAGAGATCTCCAAGTGGCAGGAAACCACGTACATCATTGGAGACAAACTTTCCTGGAACCAGCTTCTCGAACTTGCTCAAGAGGCACGTGGTCAGTATGAACACTCAAAAGCCAAACCCACACGCTAACGAAAAGTAGGCACTGAATTCAAAGTCTATCACGATGATCTGGAAAAGCTCAAGAACGGACAGATCACCGAGCTACCTTGCCATGTTCCTGCGTACCCATCCTTTCCAAAGGTGCACCTCCAGGGACTTTATGCAATCTTAGAAACGCTTATGGTCTTGGGGGAGTTCAATTTGCCATCTGATAAGGCCATCAACAATCAGCTACCAGATATTAAGATGTTGACTGCGAAAGAGATGCTGAACCAGACCTGGAAAGCGCAGGGTGGGCGGACGACTGGAAGCACGAGCAAGGAATAGAATCCATGTTATTAGAGTCAGATAGTATTATACTGGATTAGATATTTACTCCTATAGCAGTTAGAGTTCCTTTGTCTGTTTGTACTTTAGCTAAGGGTTTATGTTCATGGTTATCCACTAATGAGAAAAGTCTCATCTTCTACGTAATGCATTGTTAGATGAATGCGGTTTTAAGTGTTAATATGGGTGGGATGCGGTGTCTATTGTATACAGGGGAGAGTAGACATCTGTTATAGCAGACATGAGCCAAAATATCAGCATTCTTGCCATTTGCATACTATGCATAGTGTTAGCTGCTATGCTATTTCAGAGGAAACATATGTACATATTTAAGGGTATAAACATACTCTTCTCGACCCCCTTCAACTTTCTCTATCTCACACACAGTACAGCACTGTACCCAATCTCCTTTCTTATGTGTAGTGACCCACTAGCCATGATGCACTGATAGCTGCTTGGACACCAGACCTCTTAGCACCCCTCAACATCTTCTTGTAGTCCTCGAGCTGAGAAATCCCAACGACCACAAGCTCCTCAATCGTCTCCGGGTCAAGACCATCCTTCCAGATGCCAATAACTCCATTGACTTGGTGATCATCGATCGTTACCGACAGTACCATTTCCTCCTCGCTCCTCAGTTCCCACGAAGCCCTGCCGTAGGCAATCATGCCTGTTGATTTCCAATGCAAACGACCGAGCCCACCGCTGGACTCGTAGGCTTGATCGGATGCCTTGATGATGATTTCATGGTCTCGTTGCGGGAATTGGAGTTCATTCTTGGGCGGGAAGGCGTGGAAATCGATCATGGCCACCTCCCTGTCTCCCTCGGCAGGCGATGTGACATAGCACTTGTCGCCCCAGGCTCCGAGGATGGCCCTTCGTTTTACTTCCCAGCGTGGTATCGTATCTCCTTGGAGACCCAAGATCCGGCGATGGCCCATGAGGGAGGTGTAGTGTACTTCCATAGCTGGCTGTTCCTTGGAGCGTCGCGGGTCTGGCGTCGGGTCATTACGCACAATGTGCTTTTCAAGCCAGGCGGGGGCCATGGTGGTGTTGGTGGAATGGATGAGATGTTGAAGTGAGTGCGGCGGCTATTTGCTTTTTTGAGAGATGGGAGTGATGATTTGGTTTCTGAAGTTGCTATCTTCTATACATTTTTGACAGAAATCTATCTCTTTATATCCAACCAATGCCAAGAACTAGAGTGGGCTCGAAGGGGGGCTGATAGGTATCATGGGAACAGTTAATTGCCAGGGATAATATCTATGCTGCAGTCTGCCTCGCCTATGAAGGACAAAGAAGCGGGTTGGGAACAAGCGAACAAATACCGTGTTATCGGGCTCCACTAGAACCATCGGGCTTCATTAAAACTTTCGGGCTTCATTAGAATCAGGTTTCATCAGAATCGGGCTTCATTATACCGGGCTCCACCCGAACTGTCTAACTGCTATTTATAGATAGATGCCTATCCTATTCTAAACAGTGATCCAGCGAGCCATCCAGGTATCGACAACCTGCTTTGCCTCATCGACGAGACCAAGGTCCAGCAGGAGCTGGGTAGTTCCGCGCACGGCAGACTCCAGAGCAGAGAAAATCCAGGCGTGAGTGATGCTTGTGTGCTCACCGATAAAGATGGTGTTGAGCTCCGTCTTGTGGTACGCAGGGATAAAGAGCTCCTGCTGGCCAACAGTGGGAGAAGCCCAAGCACCAGCCTGATGCTCATCAACCTCCCAGCATTGACGGTTATAGTTGCCAGTCCACTGCTCGTTGGCAGTCTCGCCGTGGACCTCAACCATGGCCCGCTGAATAAGAGCGACATGGTCTTCCTCGCTCAACGCGGCGACGGATCGAGCTGGGACACCGGACGTGTAGGATGCCAGAATGACACCAGGACCCGTCGAGTTGATCTTGTAGGCGGGATAGCAAACAGAGCCGACACCGGGGATATCAACCGATCCACATCCTCCGAAGATGGGGTTCTCCTGCTTCTCCCAGAAACGGGTCTTGTAGTGGAGAGCGACCTTGCAGGATTGGGCGTAGTTCAGTGTGGAGATGGCCCTTGACAGGAGGTTGGAGTAGGCGGGAGTCCTCCAAAGCCTGACCTTGGAGAAGGGCACAGCCACAACAGCATAGTCGTACTCTTCAGACTTCGGTGTCATGTCCAAGGGGTCATCCCTCCAGACCAGAGACACCTTGGAGGTTTCATTGTTGTGCTGAAGACCAGTAATCTTTCGACCGAAGGTAATCTTGTCCTTGATGTGAGGGGCAAAGGCACGAGGCAGAGACTCGAGGCCCTTGTCGATAGTACGCCAGTTCATAGCCGAGAAGTAGACATTGTCGTACCATTCGCCCCACAGAGGAGAGCTACCAGAGCCAGCAAGGAAGTCCACAGTGTCTGCATCCAGGCCTAGCTGGTACTTGAGGTAGGCAGCTTCGGACCAGTGGAACAGACCACGGTCAATGGCCTCACGGTGAGCAGCGAAGATGTTGGTGGAGATGTTGCGCATGCGCTCAGGCGTCAAGTCAACGAGGCGGTCCACGAAGCCTTCGCCCAGCTCAGCGCCCTCGGCGTCAGAGGCGTTTGCAGATGGTGGCAGCATGCTAGGATTGGCGGCGACCTGAGAACTGCTAGGGATTCGGCCGTTAGGCAGGCGATAGCCTCGGGAGTTGGCCGGGGTGTTGGGGCTGCTCTGAATCCAAGGGATGAAGTTGACGGCCAGGGCAGAGGTGTTACCGCCGTTCATCTCATTGAGGACGTCGGCAAGCTGGAAGACCATCTTATGGTCCTGGATGTCCAAAGTCTCGTTTGTGTCAGGGTAGTTGACTGACACGGGGAATCGCATAGGACCCATCTCTTGATACTGGTATTCTTCCGGGCTAGTGCCATTGAGGTACTTGGTGCGAATTCGGCCACCAACACGTTGGGTAGACTCGACAATGTGCCAGTTGGTCATGCCAACAGAAGTCAAGAGCAGACTAGTCATAAGTCCAGCCATGCCGCCGCCGACGATGGCAATCTTCTTGCTCTTAGCCTCTTTAACCGAGACAGTAGACATCTTGTTCTTCGCCTTCAGGTATTTCACACCATTGAACCAGAGACCATTCGAGTCGCTAATCTCGTGGAGAGACTGACGCTTGCGAAGGGGCTTCGAAAAGCTAATGGGCTCAGATCGGCCGAGGAGAATCCCATCCGAGTATGCGTGGAGACAACCGCGCTGGATGACATCCTCTGGCACAATCCAAACCAGACGGTCTGGGGTAGACTCAGGCTCCGTGAACAGGTAGGCGACTTCATGGTGATGTTGACCGGGGTTCTTCAGGGAGCAGTCACCATAGACAACGCGGACGTCGCCATGTGGGAAACCATCACCGTAGGTAAGGTGAACATTGTGGACCGATTCGGAAGAAACGCTGCCCAGACCATGAAAGAAGATGGAGTCTTGAGCGGGAGTCGGGCTGGACAGAGTGCCGCGGCCGAGAACGAGGAGAGAAAACCAAGCTGCCTTGGAGGTGAACATCTTGAGAGTTGTATGAAGGTTCACTGACATCCAAAGTTGAGGATCTTGTCGATCTGCTTGGATGATGTCGTTGAAAGAGCAGCTACAAGGTTGTCTTATAAGTTCGCTCTTGGCTGCAGTATTCGGATGCAACTCTGCTTTTTCGTCATTAGATAGGACATCCCACATCCCGCGAATTCTCTTCCGATTTTCTACGCTTGTATCTAGAAGATCTGCACTACGTAACAGAAAAGTTGATAACGATCGACGGAGTAAAGCGACGTCGGAAGGGCGTCCCGGCCGTGTGTCGGTAACGCTTGACATGTGCACTACCCAAAACGGGACGTAAGTGAGACTCTGACATGACCAGATCTGTATTACAATGTCTTTACAAATGACGTTTACCACGAGGTTGGTTTGCTGTTTGTTTCCGCATTTTCTTCTTAGCTTCGGTTAAGCTTATCGCTACACGAACCCTTGACCCTTGATCGGCGAACTTGAAGGATTTTGTTTCCACGATAACAAGACGGGGTAGCCTACCCAGTCGGAGCGATAAAGATTTACCAACAATCCACCGCTCTGGATCTGTCACTAGACTCTTGGCACGCGGGGTAGCAGATTTTCCAACAAACATGTCGGAGATTTCCCATATTAGGAAAAAGACGAGAAGAGTTGAGAGACGAGTATTGCATCTCTCTAGACGTGAAACGTTGGCTTCTCACTTGTCGCATCTACTCTCAGCAGCGGCTACTAGGCCAATGCTCATGTATGTCATATGTGGCTGCTTTGGTATCTAATTACTCAATTAACCTTATTTGTAAGCGGTATTAACCTCCAGCAACTCAAACTTAAACACTATGGCCACGATCCGGCAACGCCGGACTTGAGATACCAAGAGTGGAAGCATCAAGCATTAACCAACATCCCGGAGAACGCGTGGCATAATCTATCAAAAGTATCTTTTAGTCATTGATATTCAGGAACATTATCCTCGTAAAAAAAAAAAAAAAACTGATAAACAGGAACGATAACTAGTGCCCAGAGCTGGGGAAGCTCGAAACGAGGGCGGGGGAATAATAGCGTACCAAACTTAATACCGGTTTAATTTCTAACTCCGATCCCCGCGTGGAGAATGTAACCCAGGGCCTGGCATTAGGGCAAAGTTTCCGGAAGTCGGGCCTCAATTCAATTGACCGAAGAGATAAGGGATCTTAAGAGCGTCAGTCCCGTATAGCGATCCTCACCGACCGACGGCTCAAAGTCGGTTGCAAAAGTCCCCAGCCTTTTCCAAGGTTAGCCGAGCTAAGATACTGAGAGCGATAAGGAACCAACAGTTGTGTAATGAAGATGGGAGGCAACAAACAGCTTCAATGCCTCGTAATCAACCCATGTCAGGTCAATTGAGCCATTAATGCACAGAAGTGGAAACCTTCCCATCCCCGACCACAGGGCGTGGTGACATTCCGCTGATGCGGTCAACTGTGGAGTGCTGCGCCCTAGACTACCTACCTACCTACAGTACATTACAGCGAGGGCCCGAAAATGGTAGGGCGAAGAACGACAAGCATAGTCTTGGCAACAACTGATAAGGATGAACCACCAAACACAGTCTAACCAAATTCATCATCCCAACTACTCCAACCAACCGGGTTGCTGAATAACGTCTCCGACCGGAAGGTTGAGGACATTGGAGATTCGTCTTGGCATCTTGGCAGAATATGCTTTCGATGGTATTTAAGTGATCACCTGGCGAGATGTATGAATGGAATCAGCTCATTCTTGCAGTCCCAGCTCGTCACCAATTAGTCAGTTACACTATTCTCACTACTCTCTTGATCTCTCGATTTTGAAAAAGTTAATCGAATCAAAATGATTGGAACGACTCTCCTGAAGACCACCACCCTCGTGCTTGCTGCCGTTGGTGCGGTGCTTGCTGCTCCTTCTCCTGCCATTCAAGCACGATCCAAGTCACCAATCACGCATCTCGGTAACAAGGGTGCAATTCTGTGTAAGTCTTGACGGCATATCTCTTGCACAAGTCTTTGATATTAATGCTACATAGCCGGTGGCGTGATGACCAAGGATCTGGTCTACACAAGTGGCACTGTCCCCTCTGTCAACGGAACCATCCCTGAAGGAATCGAGGCCCAGGTGGTAAGTCCACGATCAAGATTCAATCCCACTGATTACATGACTAAACAACGTTGCAGGCTGCTGTCATTGATAACATTTCTCTTATCCTTGAAGAGGCAGGCACATCATGGGAGAATGCCATCAAGACAACCGTGTTCCTCGCCAACATGAGCGACTTTGCTGCCATGAATGCTGTCTACGGCCGCATGTTGCCCGACCCGAAGCCAGCCCGTACTACAATTCAGGCTGGAAAGCTGCCTGGAGATTTCTTGGTCGAGATTGAGGCTATCGTTGCTCAACCACACTGTTAAGACGGAAGTTTAGTAATGGCAGGTGGTTGGGGGCGTATACATAGGCTTAGAGGGTGTTGGTAATGCCTAAGGCCTGATATAAATGAGATTGAATGACGAAATGTTCCGTAAAAGATGGGGAGCGCATCTGGTGGTATCAGACATGGCCACATTCAGGATTCGGGGATATGGTTCAAATCAATCCACGCTGTAGAATGCACTAAGAGCTAGTTATGTGCTGTCTACGATGTTACTTGAATGTATGTACTTGCAATGAATGTCAATACCTCCTAAAGACGTGGCCTCGTCTCCCATGGCTTCCCTACCAATGCAAGGACAAAATCATTGATTTTATCAAATAAAATGTGTAATAATCGTCACAGCGCAAAATTAGGTCCATGGGCGTTCTAATCGGGACCTCGCTGGATGCGACGATACTTATATTCTCTCAAGTATAGGAGTCCCTTTTCATGATCACAACTATATGTATTGACGTTTTGAATGACTAGACATGGTCTATCCCGAAAAGAACTCTTTTCTATAATTCTACAAAGATCGGCAAGCTATAAAGTAACTATCAGATGGCTTGCTTGAGTCTCTGCACCAATCCAGCAACAACCAAGGCTAACGGGTAGGTTGACTAGGTAGGGCGAGTGCTGATGGGTATGTATTCAACGTTTTATCCCGCCTCAAAGATATATAAAGCGTATCTAGGGCACTGGGTAGCGCTACTGGAGGCCTCTGGGGTTTGACTTCCCCTTCGTGCGGCTTAGCATTTAGGAGACGCCTAGATCGTCGCCTTCATTCCAGCGCCTACAAAGTAGACGCACTCTTGCTTCGGGTCTTGAGTGAAAGTACCCCATTAAGCATCGTTGTAGTGGAGGTGGCGCTGGGCTCAGCTCGCGACGCTTCCATTGGGGTGCAGCTCAAGACGCCCAGGTTGCCAAGCATATCTCTCGAAAAGTGCAACAGATATGCACCAGGCTGTGACTTCTGGACTCAAGATTGGACGATATTCCACCACGACGACAGCTGTGGCGTTTACGCAGTAAGCATAATGGCAAAAAATAGCAGCTACCAAACGCCCACCCAACCTTTCCTCCGTTCCCCTTTACTCAGCTATTTATATAGAAGCCGCAAGGATCATCAAACTCTTTCAACATCCACAGAAGAAGTCCCCCAGACCATGGAAAGCTTTCCACTTCGCAATATGACTGGCAGGGGTCATGGTGACTATTCTCATCTTGAGAGTCACGACAACCCCCGCCAAGTCTCCGAGAACGTTCATGAGCACTTGATCAATGGCCAAGACAACGCACCCCTATTTTCTGATCAGCCTCATGACTCGTCAGCACACCTCAGTAAGTACCAATTGCCAAATCTTTGAATGAGGACCAACAATCCAGGCAACTCGATCCCCTTCATCCCCATAACCGAGGAAGAGGCCCGTTGAACCACCAACAACCTCCCCGAGCTAAACTTCCGTCCTACCGCGCTAAAGACATGGTACTTATCTATACTCATGTTATGGCAATTTCTCTGCATGGGAAGCGTTGTAGTCCTCATCGCCTTAGGCGAAACACAACCTCCCTGGTTCCGCTTTGGATCCCGCTCTAGCTTTTGGATGTGGCTTTACATGCCTGGATTGATCGGCTTCCTTACGACTGTATCCTGGAGGGGTACATTGCAGTGGTATAACCGTATTATTCCTTACGTGCGCATGGCAAATATCCCCACGTCCCACTCACATCAAGCCGGCGACCGACCACCCAAGAATTTGCTGAATATGTCACTCAACAGTGTGCCTAGCGGAACCCTGAATTATGAGCAGATTGCCTCACTATTCTTGAGTGGTGACTATCTAAGCGCAATGGTCAACCTGACCACCCTGGGCACATTGCTTCTGACACCGCTGAAGTCGAGTTTATTCCAGCTTGTTGAGGACGGTCGCGGCTGGCAGATCCATGTCTCTAAATTATTTGGATGCGTGGGCGTGGCCATCTATCTTTGGCTTCTTTTAACCACCTTCTCGGTTTTCTATCATCTACGCAGCCGACGTACCGGTCTGAAGTGGAATCCGGCTCCCCTCGCTTCGCAGCTCTGCCTTCTTCAAGGCTCCAACATCATCAATAGCTTTGAGGGGATCAACTACTCACAACGTTTGTCGCTCAAAGAGGCTGTGAAAGAGTGGCCAAGAGATGGCCTTGTTCTTCGTCTTGGATACTGGAAACAAGAAGAGACCAACATGGTCACTCACGGTGTGAGATTCCTCCCCAGAAATGGCGGATTTGGATCTGAGCAATCAACTCAACGACAGGCTCGTGATTCCTCTGATGTCGAACTGGATTCTCGCAGAACAGATATTGATCGAATTTGGAATATGAACTTATTCGACTGGTATATCATCTTCACCACAACCATGGGCGTCATTCTTTTGGGTTTCGCGTCCTATGCTTGGGTCAAAGGCCTTATATTCCGACCATTCGGTTTGTCTACAATGGCCTTGAACCCTCTAGCACGCGGTATCATATTCTCGCTACTTCCATCGCTGGCGTACGGATTGTTCCATTCAACATTCCTGGCTTCAGATGTTTACATGCGCACCATGATGCCAATCCAGAACATGGCAAGCCCTCTGCCTGATGAGGATCGTCATCGCATTTTCGGGCCGGCACACGAGAGTTTGAAGGGTGCCACCGCGGGGAATAGCATGCTCCTGGATTACCTCTCTCCCAACGCTGTTAGCTGCATAGTCCAAGCCATCGATCTCGGCCACTACAAGATCATCCTTGGTGCTGTCCTGGCCACACTTAGCAACTCTGTTTACCTCGTAGTGGCCCGGATCTTCGACTTTGGCGAGACCGAAAAATACCATTACGTCTACATCAACGTCAGAACCTTTTACGCTTCATTTGGCATCATGATTATCTACTGTCTCAGTAATTGGGTATTAAGGCCTCGTGGGCCCATCAGGACCTGCAGACCTGTGTATGGCCTTGTGGACTTTGCGTCTCTTATTTATCGGAGCGACATCTTGCTATGCCCCGAGTTTTGGCTACAAGATCCTGCAGATACAGAAGATCATATGAAGGCCCAGGTGACCCTGGCTAATAGGCTCTATCAGTATGGCATCTACCACGGCACAGATGGACAGGAGCATATGGGCATCGGCGTCGAATATGCAGCATCGACGGGGTCGCTAGATGACGACAGTACCCTGTGTCTTGAGCGTTCTGTCAGTCTAGCGAGAGCTGCGCTTGCGACTGGTATATACGATGATGCTTCACTTTTGAATGCGGAGAGTTTCATTGCCAATGAGCCTCAAAGGCGATCGTCTCTCAAGAGGGTTCGGACAAATCAATATTGGAGCTGGCGCAGGACAGCGAAGAGCTTGACGGGTCGTGGATCTTGAGGTAGGTAGGAAAGAGTTTAGCATAGGTATTTAATTGCCGATTTCTTTTCAACTCTAGGTATAATAAAACTCTAAAAGAGAAAAGTGAGATATATTGTCATAGCATTCGGGTTATCAATATGCTAGCAGTGTATTAGCGACTCGAAGCAACACCGCCGTACACTGTCCAGTCAGGTTGGATCTGCATGTACAACTCGCATCAGTAAGGACCAGAATGCCTGCAAGCCGGGGGGGAACCTGCAGGCTTTCTTCCCCGCTCTCGAAATTGCAGCAGCCAGCCACTCGCAAGAAACCTACCTCATGAGGGAACTTGCAGGGGGGCGTGACCAACACACAAATCCCGGGACCGTGTCTCAGTGGACCTCCAGGAGAATGTTGCTGGACAAACCTAGAAGTACAATTCTTATGTCAGATACATCGGTTTGAGCAATACGAATAAAATAACGGTTGCGAGAGACGGATATACGTTTTGTATCACTCCTCCACGCATCTCTTCGGGGTTAAAAAAGCCAACCGTCAAGCCCAGCTTTGAGTGCTATCAAGATCAGGCTGTGCTAGCACACACCGCTACCAAGGCCTGCAGGGTTATCTGCACTCTGACAGCCAAGCCTCCGCCCCCTTTCATCCCGTTGTCTCGACCGCGCGAATGAGGCTCTGTTGCTATCCACCAAACCGTGTGTACTGGTTGCTTTCCGTCTCATCCTCGTCAGCCGCAGTTTCACCAACACCATCATTTCCTGTCTTGCATGGGCCCAGAGCCGGTTTTTCTCGCCTCCCACAGCCTTGTTTTCCTTGGCATCTGACAATGTACAGAGTCTCGACCAAGCCATGGGTCAGCCATCACATCTCGTATCCGCAGCCAAGTCATCTCGATCCCGAGAACCAAGTCTTGTGGGCAGAATCTGGTCGGCTTGGTCAGTGAGGCTTCTATTGCCAGGATGCGCCACTATCTAGGCTTGAGGCCATAGGTAGGCTGGCTCTTAGCTGCATAAGCTGAATAGTTGAGGCGTTTTCGATGCCCCGTGTGAGAAGGTAGAGCTGCCACTTAATGCTCCATATAATCACCTGAGTTCGTTTCAAATCTGTCAGCTTGGGGGCTCTTTTGAAGATTTCGTTGGTTCTTCCACCTACCTCAAACACCAACGATCGGGACAGCATACCGGCCGCGTCTCGATATCAGCTCAAGATGGGTCCTGAAAATCACCAACACATGGCAGGTGAAGCACCCAGTGACCGACAGGAGCAGGCCTTCTCATACCAGGCCTTCCCTCTGCAGACTTTCTCCCAACAGACCTACACTACCCAAGACTATCCCCAGCAAGGTTTCTCCCAGCAAGGCTATTCGCAACAAGAGTTCTCAAACCATACAGTTTCTCAGCAAGCCTACCAGCCTCAAGCTTATCCCCCACAGTCATTCTCTCCTCAATCCATCTCCCCGCCACCTGGGCAAGCCGTCTCCCCGCAGTACCCAGCTCAACCGTACCCAGATCAGTCCTATCCGCCGCAAGCCGTCTCGCCTCATGCCGTTTCACCGCAGTCGCCCACTAGTTCTCCTCAACACTTCGAAGCGATCTCGCAACAACATGGTCCTTGGGTTGACCCATTGAGCCCTGATCTACGAGACTCTTCTCGCTTCGATCGCAATAATGACAATCAAAGGGGCCTCATCGGCAACACTCCCGCCCATGTCGATAATCCAAAGTCTCCTAACGTGGGTGTCTTCCGTCGCTCAACCACCACTACCATACCCAAGCCGACATCCTGGTGGTTTAGAGTCCTCAAGAGCAAATGGTCCATGATTACATGCCTTGTCATCGGGGTCGTGGGTGCTGTTGGCCATCTTGTCCTATACTATCATCTCCACGGCCGTTTGGCCACCAACCAGCAGTGGTGGCTCCGTCTAGGTCAACTCATCTCGTTCATCGCCAAGGC
Source organism: Fusarium sp. AF-6 (assembly GCA_003947015.1). Classification (NCBI taxonomy): domain Eukaryota; kingdom Fungi; phylum Ascomycota; class Sordariomycetes; order Hypocreales; family Nectriaceae; genus Fusarium; species Fusarium sp. AF-6. The sequence continues at coordinate 42,609 of NKCJ01000134.1, forward strand.
CAACTTTGTCGTCGCTGCTATCATGGCCCACCAACAGATTGCTTGGAGGGCAGTTGGGCAGAAAGGCTTCTCAGTTGAGGCTGTTGACTCTCTTTTCGGATCCGCTCACAATGTCATGGAACTCTTCAACAGAGAGGCATGGCTCAAGTCTTGGTTCGTCATGTTTCTTGCTCTTTACATGTGGGCCAGCCCTTTCGTCGTCATCTTCACGTCTGCAACCCTCGACGTCGTGCTGCAACAAAAGGAAGAGTCTCTCCTCTGCCCATCGGTCCGGACGTTGAATTTTGAGGGCGAAGTCAAGGAAAGTTGGTTGACCAAGAAGAAGGCTGACGGTGAAATCCTGGGTGGACGCTCCCTGTCTGCGTATAATCACACTCATGAAAATGGAAACGAGGCAAAGGATCGAGACAAGCTTGACATCTTCGAGTACATGACTAGCCCCTCACCTCCCCTTGACCGTATCGTTTCTGGTGTCTTCTCCAGTGGCAGACCAATTCAAAGGGAGAACGTGGCCAAGGAAATTTGCGGGGAAGGTTGGGACTGTTCAACACAAATACAGTTCATCGGACCAGGATACAAATGCCAGGAGCTGGCCAAGGGGGTCGGATCCAACCCTAAGGAGTTCAGTGACTCTGTTCGTCCTGACGACTTCGACACGGATCTTTTCGTTCCTCGTGGGGAATATACCTACTATGCAAATGTATTGCGAGGGGAGTACCTTAACCCCCAAATGGAGGATTTGGGGGGTCAGGGTATTCCTTCGGGTGAGCCTCCATTCCCCGACCATCTCGGCGCGATCAGAACTGAACCGATCATCTGGGTCGGATACTCTGCTGTGAAGAACCTGAGTATTCCTCATGCTCGTAACAGCAGTGTAAAGGGCTGGACCAGCGAATATGAACCGACCATATTTGCCTGCGAGCATTGGGAGGTAAATTACACAGTCAAGCTCAACTTTACGGACGGAGTTCAGACATACAATGTGCTCAAACGAGATTACATGAACAAGATTATTGACACGGTTTTCGAGAAGGAGGGGGCAAATGCTACAGATGGGACATTGGACAAAAGCATCATCACACCGGAGAGCGACTATATCATGCCTCGAAGAGAATATCCCAGGTATCGCGTGATTGCCGCATATCACAACATCGGCCTAGTCTTTCGCAGGCAGCTGGATGGCAATGTCAAGCTGGTGGAGACAGGCCCAACCGCAGACGGCGGCATCACAAAGACAACGCTCCTCGGCAAATTCGAGAGCCTACTCCTCCCAAACTTCCACGATGAGATACGTCGGGCCTATGAGGATCTTCTCATATCTCTTCTTTCAGACGGTCAACTCCTTGCTGTGGCATGGGCAGCCAACCCCTCCAAGCTTTCAGGCACCAATGTCGGCGGCGAGGACACGGGATACGAATGCATCCGTCGGCATGTAGCAAACTACTTTGACTACGAATGGAGGGTCCTCGTGACAGTCTATGCCGTCTCATTCGTAATCGCTACCATCGGAGTGTACCATGGCATCTCGGCGATGCGGAGCGATGGCACCAATACACAGCGGGAGATGACCTTTTCCTCCATCGCAGGGGCAACCAAGAGAGTCAGTGTGGATGAGAATGAGAAGAGGGAGACCAAGATCAGATGTTTCCCAGTCGCCGAGAGCTCGAAAGGTCGGCTTTATGAGTTCAGGGCTGAGTTGCAGGGCTAACAGAATGGAATCGATTGATGGCCAGTGTAGGGGAGTTAGGCCTGTCTGAGATTGTAATTAAAGTGATGGATTTTCAGACTAGTGTTTTTTTCTAGTTTCTTTCTCAGCACATAATTTTATGTACTTCTTTTGTCCAAAATTCATATTCCTTTATTTTTGAGGTATACCTTTAGTATCGCCCTCTTTTGCGCCACGATTTACGCTGTGATTAATGGCTAGAATGGCGCTGCAATTGGTGCCGCAGCTCGCGACTTGATGAGGCTATCACGAGACGGCCTTTAGCTGTATCGGCTTGAAAATGCGAAGGTTATGGTGCTTAGGTAATCACATTCGGTGATGTTATCTTATCGCACGTGACCATCTATGTGATAAGATACTAGGGCAACAATGATTAGACCTCTTTATGCAATATTAGCGTATTTACATATAGTTACCCTGTAGAGGGTCGAGGATTCTGGTCTGAGAGGGGCTCCGGCGGTATTATAATCCGATTCGGTGGAACTGTTTTGCCGAAACCAACCGCCTGGTTCAACCCCACCACGATCGTCACTCAGCAGCGGGTCGTTCACTAGCACGACAGCTTGACATTCATTGGATCCAAGCTCTTTCTGAATGGTCTAACTCATAACTCCTAACTCTACCGCTTCAATCCAAAGTCCTGAGGGCTACCATCGACCAACATGCCGCGAATGAATCTCGGCCTTCCCTTCCAGACCTGCAATGTCTACCCAAACCCTTGCAAGGCCACTGTGCAGGGGGCTAAGCTCTACCGTTGGAGCGCCTGCCACGTCGTGAATTACTGCGGCGTTGAACATCAAAAAGCTGATCGACCCAGGCACAAAGTCCAATGCGTTCCTATTAAGCAGACCAAGACCAAGCTTGAGAAGGAAGAGGCTGCTCTGCGTGCTAACTTAGGCGACGCTAACATCTTGCTAAACGCATTCGAAAACGCTATGGGTAATTTCTGGGCCTTTTCAGGAACTCGTCCATATATGAGAGCTCGGCATGACTATATAACCGCTCTTCTCAACGTTCGCACGGGCGAGGCCGTCCAAGTAGCACTTGATCATTCTCTTGCTTTGCTTCAACTCTCTCGAGGCGACAATCTGGGCGTTCGATCCTCTATTCCAGGACTCTATCTCCGTCTAGGAAGAGACTAAGATGCGTACGGCTTTATCAAGTGGTATGCTGTCAAGGCAACATCGTCGTACGAATGGGGAAATATGGAACTCCCTTTTCTCGACTTGAAGGGGGAGAACACGCTCGAGCCTGTGGATGAGAAGCCCCTACACATCGATCTGTCCTTCTTTGTAGCCTTGACGCTTATCAAGGTTCGCTTGATGAAGGACTTGATGGGGCTACAGACATTCGTGAAGAAGAAGCCCAACGCGACAATCGCTGCTCGGATGGACTATCTGAAGGAGGAAGCAGCAAGTGATGTGCTTCTGTCGCGTGAGGACATCGTCGGAGGTGACCTTGGGGAAGCAGTTGCCGAAATGCGACGCCAGGCGATGCAGTTGTACAAGAAGGTCAAGGAGATGAACCCACACTTCTGGCCAGGTGTGCTGAACCCAGAGCTTTACGCCTACAAGGTGCCAGAAGCCTACACTATGGGCTCCCCAGAGGAGGCTGTACTTGTTTTCAGACAGTCTTGGTACTCGTGATCAGAAACGGAAGCAGCAATCCAGTGGATCAGAGGAATTATCAAGAACGACAAGTAGTAGGAACCGCAATACAAAGGGGTGGGGGAATTTTATATTGGGAGATGAACATCAGCGACGAAAATGGGTTGGAGTTACGCATATTCAAGAAAAAGGAGAGATGGTTGTGAAACGTTGTTTATAGTCAATATCAGTTTTACATTACTTCTAACTTCTGAGGGGGAACCTTCGCGCGGAGCATTATTCGGCTTCAACCACCCGAAGTGTTTGCCCATGTCCCGAACTCGGCCATCAGGTATTCAACGTCCTTGCTATTAGACGCCTGGAGCTGCAAAACTGTTGATTCTCCAGGAACATTTCCGTAACAAAGATACTATATCCGAGTCCGTCAACTCGTGGGCATACAACTTCCCATGGCTAAAGTCGAACGCGTGTTGAAAGCCAACCTAGGACTGACTTGATGCGCAGACTTTGATGTTGGGCAAGGCTGCGAGAACCAGCAGGACTTTGGCCAGCTCAGCATGATCTCCGCTATATTCTTCAGGTCCATCGATAAATAAATAGATGCGGATAGATAGCTCCGTTGCAGAGAATAGGTTATTAAGAGACTCGGGCAGCTTGGACTAAGTCCAATCGTCCAGACCCAAAAGATGCTGGTGATTCCACCTCGTTGGGCACAGCACTGGCGCGAGATCAGGACAGTTGAGTAACAGGTCAAACAGCACCATACGCAAAAGCCCGACTTGAGATTTCTTGATTGGAGGACCAGCGCTCCAGAAGAAATGTCGGGTTGTGACTAGAGTATGGTGATGAGCCCAATGGTGAAGTAGTCGGCGAGTGTCAGATATTGTGCCAGAAACTTCATCAAAGTTGATTTGCCAGAGCCGGACTTCCCAGAAACCCAATAGATGCCTACATCTGCGCGAAGCCAGTCTTTGAAATTGACCTTCACGCCATCTCTAAATGCTCAACGTTTCTGCGTGTGCAGCCACGACTTCGGATCTGGCTCTTGTCCTTGGCGAAAATGTAGACTGGCAAAAGGGCACACGTCTATTTAAACTTGACCATCTCTGGCTGAAAGATTGAGAGCTTTGGTCAGCATCTCCGTATACACAAGGAGATCTGTGGAGCTTTGATCCAGAGTTAGACCAATGAACATACCAAGATGAGAAAGAATAACCAATCAAGGAAGCACCTCTAAAAGGAGGCAACCACTCAGAATAAAACAGAGCCTGGATCCCTGTGGCTGCATCACCAGCCTAACCTAAGTTGGAGGAGGCTTGTTGTGAGCCTGGATGTGTCTTGCGGCACAACACAAGGTACCCATCTCCATACCTAGGTAAATGGCAAACGCTATTTACCGGAGCTGAGATGATATGATAGTAAAGGCGGTTAAGAAGTTTGACAGCAAGGACACGCTTAGGGACAAAGCAGAAGGCTTCTCAAAGGGCGTAAGGCTCGCTGCTTTATTTTCGTTTCAATGTTACATGTGGCTTTTTCACTGCAGGCACTAGGGGCGCTGAAATCATCGTTCTCTTAACAATGAGAACGACACTATACCCGAAGGAACCCCCATGGCTGAAATGAACCACCGGCGCCTCAAGCCACTTTCCTCTGGTCGCCTTTTTAAAGCGCTGGTCCCTCCCACTTGGACTGTTTTGCAAAATTTCCTTCACTACCTCTACTACGTTGTAGGCCCGAGAACGCTATGGCATCGGCTCTTTTGCTCATTCTGGGGCTTTTCTGGGCTGGCCTGATTGATGCCCTACGCTTTGTAGTTGAGCATCGACAGGAGATCGAAACTCGGACCCAAACACTTGCAAAACGAAATGACGTCTGTACTGGTTATCTTCGAGGTATGGTGGGCTCTATCGTCAGATCCAATTCGAGGTGAAAATGACCTAATTTTCCTAACACATCTCTGGTATAGGAAGAGGTGACGAAATCTTGACGACGACCTGTGTGAACGACTATGTCTGCTGCTACGGGGACGAGGAGTTAGCAGCGTGCATACCACCCGATGGTGTTTGCTGTTACTTTGGGTCATTCGTATCATGGTGCCCATCGACCCAAGACTGCAATTACGTTTCAAACACCAGGATCCTGTGGGCAGTGCAAAGCTGTACTAATAAGAACGGATACATAGAGGAGGAAACTTCCCAAGCATCAGTATCATCGTCGTCAACGGATGCAAAGGGTAATATGACTCGGAATTGGTGCTATAATCTTTACTAACCCAGCGTTTGACAGAGACAGAGTCAAGTTCCTCACATAACTCCGGATCAAGCCCGCTTTCGACTGGCAGCATTATAGGAATTGCAGTTTCGGCTGGTTGTTCGGTTCTTGGATTAATCTTTACTATTGGGTTCAAGATTTGGAAGCATAGGCGTAAGCAGCAAGACCAGGGAGACCTATAGGATTGAATTGCCAGATAGTGTACCTTAATGGCTGGATTAGGGATTAGGGTGGAATAATAGGTAAAAGGTACAAGTTACAGGGCGTTGAAATATTAAACAGCATATTTTGCCTTGCCACAGCGGTTTCACCAAAGAAGGGGTATCATTCCCCTAATTGGCATAATGAGAGATTATGATGTGAAATAGTTGCGAACATCTCTGACGTGAACAATGCTTGCTTCTCCTTGAAACTCCCCTTAGCAGCTAAACATTCGGCCTTCTGTCTATCCCCACACCCTTGCCATTACTCATGTTATCTTCAGCGTAGTTTCCTGCTCAACTATCAAATCATACTCATTCTGGAACCAATAATCCCTCGCCGCCCAGTCCTTAAAGGCGATAGTAATAAGAGCAACCCTCTCGAACGAACTTCCGCTGCTTGCCTCAACCACCTTTTTTAGAACAAGAAAATAGTCAGTAATCACCTCCGTTGCAAAGGATTGGTTATCGTATAGATGAAGTAGAAATACGCGCGCATGTCGACAAGTAAATCCATCATTCCTATCAAGGAATTCAAAGTCCACTCGGTCATCATACTTGTAATCGGGAAAGAAACTCGGCTCGGCGCCCTTGAGCACGAGCCCTCTGATGCCGTTGCCCGGGGTCACGGGGCAAGGCGTTATCTTCGGGCTTCGTGTACGCATCCACTGGTCGTTCTCGATAACGTAAGGGATTCGACTTCTTGAGGTCATGCAGCGTCGACAGACCCGGCGGAGGTATACTGGGCAGATGGATGCTCGTGTCCGTATGTGAGCGGACTTGACGGCTCCAGTCTTGTCAACTCCGTCGGGAACACATTCAACCTCTTTTATCTTGTCTTGAAAGTCTTGTCTGTGGCGTGTCCTCATGGCATAGATGTAATCGATGCACATGGTACTGTCAATACTTGCCCATGACCAACTGGGTGCTCTCCAGACAGACGCACGAGGTTGATCGACGGGGACATTGACAACCCAGAGTAATCCCTCTGCAAAACTTTCCCTCCAAAGTCCAGCTAGAAACTCATCTCCTGTGATGCGGCCAATATCCTTGGCACATCCTGATAGAGCAGGCAACTTGTCACTCGAATACGTGATTCGAAGTTTTGTATACTGCATGACCGTCTTCTGCCAATGCTGACACAGCTGTTTTGCCGAGTACTTTCCTTTGACACCGTAAAGCTTCTCAAGTTCACCATACTGGTCCTTTCCTTGCATCATTGCTTTGCTCGCGGGAGTCCCTGGCTCAGGGTGTGGAGGCATAAAGCGGCTACCGCACTCGCAAGTCTCGTTCTGACGACATTCGAATTGGAACTCGCGATATGTGCAGTACAGAATTCTCCGAGACAGCATTCGCTCTTGATAAATCCAAGCTCGAGTAAGGGCGGGGAAGGCTTCCATGAATGTTTGAAGATCGGACACTGCTCCTTCGCCATTGCAATAGCGTGCAGCAATCAGAGTGTCTAGCCCGTCTCCCTGGGCGCGAAAACACGTGTCGCTTAGTTTCTCTGGACAGAAACAACCGCCGCGAGAATCGGGAGAAGATATTGCGGCTATGGTGAGGAAGCTGTCGTGATAGATGTCAGCCATCTTGCTGGACTCGATTTGCCAGTCCTCGGTCGAGTCTTGGATGATGCATAGGGAGTCGATCCAGAGATATCGCAGTCCAAGATTCTTTGTCAATGTTACAGCGTCTCTGAACGTCTTTGGAAGAGCCGTAAGTGGGATTTTGTTGAAGTGAGTGGCAATTGTTTGCGAGGTAGTCGTTATGAGCTTATCCTTTCCCCAGCAATGAGAAAGGCATACATAGGTGCCCGTTTTGCCATGGGTTTCAACAAGTTGGACCCCTGAACTATCCGGAATGCTGATCGGCGTGACATCTAGGCATCGCTTTGGAAGGGAGACATCTCGACCGGAACCACACTGTCCATGTGCTGTCTCACATTCCTGTATCCAGCTTTGGGCGAGCTTCAATGAAGTCGAGGTTGATGTATCGTTTGTGAGGACTTTGGCCGACTTCAAGCCATGGATGACGGATTTGGCTCCTAGATCATCACCGTGTGAGTACTTGATTGTCACGACGAGCAGTACACATACCTGATGGCGAGAAGAACTGAAAAGAGAATGTTCGTTGCTTGTCCTGGACTTTTAGAAGGAAGCCGTAGCGGATCCATTCGAATACTAGATGATCGACATCAAGGTTTTCACGAGTTGGCAGAAGAGTATTCAGCAAGGCGAGGAAGAATTCACAGCAGCCACAGCCATTCTCCACAGAATGCTTCAAGTCATTCAACCTAAAAGCTTCTCGTTTGAACTTGAGCGAGCTATTGGCAACTCTCGTATCGTTCTTCAACGTCTGACGTTGCTTTAATATCGACGACTTTCCGAGTTTCTTGATGTCTTTTCGTTTCTGTCGTTTCTCGGCTGGAGTGGTTGTTCGCCGACCCGCAACATCTTGCCTGATCTTCCATGCTCCACAGTCTAGGAGACAGCCCTGTGTACCGAGTTGATCAAATATGTAGATGTGTTCTGCCTCATCCTGAGTGACTGGCATGAGAGCTGCAACTTCTTCGAGTGTGATAGGCGTGAGTTTCATCTTGCTGTGGAAGGTGTTGATGAGGATGCAGGGTTTAAATCGTTCGAATGCTTCAGCCTCTTGGTGGGTGTAAGCATGTACCCCCATGATTGGAAGGGCGATGGGAATTTGGGGGCAGTCGCACGCTAATCGCCGAGCCTTGCATATAGTGGAATATTCCCAATATACTCCATATTCCTCTAAAGTACTACCGTCATCTGTTTCACTGTCTCCTTATCCTAGACATCATTATTGACATTAAACAGCTCGAGTCCCGTTTGCCATCCAGCGCAGGGGGTCCCTCTTTACAGGACCTATCACAAAACGCTTATCTTGGACAGCTATCTCTGCGAAGAGGTTTCTAGGGGTGATATATCTCCGAATTAATACAATCTGCCAACCTCAGGCGCCTCTACGGGCCAACTCGTCACACAAATCCTATTTGTTCCACCCACAACCCCCCATCTCACCAACTTCAGCGCAGCATCCTCATCTCCCTCAGGCGCATGACAAGCAGCACTAATAACAGCAGAGCATGGTCCACCTACCGGTATGGCTGTCTTCATCGGCCTGAGGCTCATCCCGATAGTAATCAGCAGAATCAGCGAGCCGACAATTATGGTAAACACGATGGCTATGGGGGAGTATCCGCAGGTGGTCTCCCTGAAACCATAATTGTTCCGTCCTCGTAGATGACTAGTCTCACAAAGAAGATGGATTGAGAGATCAGCCAGTGCAAAGCTGCGGACCCGGCAAGAAGAGGTAGTCCGTATCTCTATAATGCGATGATCAGCCCTTAGCGCAAACTCGGGAAACAAAGAAGTACTTACCAAAGGAAGCGATAACCAGTAAGTCCGACGCTGATTTCCGACAGGGGAACTCGTACGAAGACCCTTGTGTTCTTGGCCATAGGTATTCCACTCCACTCCAACCAGCATGGCAGTCCACATTCCATTCAGGGCAGTGTAAAGCAGGGAAAGAATCAGTTGCGGAAGATTGGCAATAAGCACCATACCCACCGGCCCCTCCAGAGACATAATAGCTGTAAAGTTGATGAGAGCGTCGACACTGACCTGTCCGAAGCCTCGGTTCCAAAGGGCAGTCAGGCTAGGCGTTTCGTAAACGGACACATGTTCAACTCCCAGCTATAAGAGGTACGAGGTCAAAGAGAGAGCGCCGAGGCAACTTTTTTCTGTTAGCATGCTATCAGGACACGGGTCGAAACGGGTTCTCTACAGGACTACAGTTACCGTATATCGAAGGACTGAGACGGACGCAGCCCAACGGTGTTTCCCTGCGAGCCATTCCCGTAATTCGGGCCCCCAGTGCAGTCTGTGACCAGAAGACTTTGACATGAGGCTACAGTTCTTCGTAGCTGGGTCTGGATCTTGGAGAAACGAGGCCATGACATCTGCTGGAAAGTAAGCACGTGGTAAACCAATTGGGTGATTTGAACGAACCTCCAAGGGTCAGAAGCGGCTGCTGCTTCAAGCATAACCAGGTCAGACCCAATCCGATAAGCTTGACTAGGTTACACCCCACAACAATAGCAAGGAGGTAAATGTTGAGGGCCAGTTTGCAGTACTCAGGGGTTCGTTTGCTGAGACAGTATTCCACACGTGGTTCGGTCTTATTCACCCATTTGTTGTCAGAATAAAGCGGCCAGTTGTCTACGTCCAGAGAAGACACATCACACTGCTCATCTGCCCAAGGCTCTCTGCCACACATCCAGTCATACGGCTCTGCTCCTCGTCTCTTGGGATCTCCGGACCACCGTACTGTGTACTTGAACTCGGTGTCGACTGTCGAGTGATCGAGGATGAGGATGACATCAGATCGACCGGATACGAGTTTCTGGCCGTATGCATCTAGGCACTCGTCATTGGAGAGCTTTTCGAAGTCGTTTAGTGAGGTCTTGAGGGCATCAAAGTCGCTGTTTCCGTAGCTGTGAGAGGTATTGGTGAGATGGCTATGCGTGGTAGGATATACCCAGTATTTGTTGGCGCTGGTTTCGAAATAAACAACCGAGTTGTAGCTATAAAAAAATCAGTATCCGGTCACTCGCATTTCCACCAGTTATGTCCTACAGCAAGTGAATAGGGAGTGAGCTAATACCAAGACCGTCCAAGCGGCCACTCTCTTGAAGGAGATTTTGCCAAGATTCCGGATCGAGGAAACACCAACATCTAGCCATGTCTGTTTGGCGTGAGCTCTATCGAGTTCAGCTCTCGTAGGTCCAGTCAAAACCTATTGAGTATAGTTTCCAGCGCCGAGCAGCAGGGTGGCCAAGATATTGATGACAAGATGAATCCATATACTAAATTGCTTGGCAGTTTTGCAGCTCCCTGTGTAAAGATAGCCCTCACCGCTGCTGGACATGTCGATAATTGGAAGGGCGACGAGGAGGAAAACAAGGTTGGTGAGGGTAACCAGGCCTGCCACTGAGGTGGCGAAGGCGAGACCAGACCGCCACCCACCGATGTTTTGCTTAGGCATGGCTATAAAATGCTTACCGCATAGGTCTGTAAACTTGAACACTTGAAACGCTCTCTCCTGGTCGAGAAGACTTTTCACGTGGACGAAACGCCTCTTCTTGTATTCCGTATTGACCCTGTTGTCGCCAACACTGAACATGCATCTCCAGCTGGCGCCAAGACAGCCACAAAGCTCTAGAACGCCTCGTCACGCTCGCCATTGTGATAAGGCACAAAACCAGGCTCGCCCGACAGACGAGTGGGAATCTGTAAAATATAGGTTTCTACTCCGTACCACATCGGCTGATGAAGATTTTTTCCCTTAGTTTCTAAAGAACTTTGGGCTGTATTGTCCAGTCGGTCACCCTAAGGCTGCAAATGGCATCATCGCTTCTTCCCAACGCGTGCGCGTGGAGGAGATGATGGCGGGCCACCCATAACTTCAGAGGTGTCTTGGCTAGGCGTTTTCATCAGCCACACCGCACCCTACCTAATGCAGGATAACTTGGAGTCTTCAGCCTCCTTGCCTGTGTGTCCACGGAAAGGAGTGGAACAAGAGATACCCCTGTGCTTAAGAAATTGCCATCGAAGAGTTACGAACCAAGTGGTTTGGGAACTGACTTTACCCCAAACAAGTGCAAGAAGCATTAATAATGCTGTATGCTCTGTATGTGCTCTTCGTACAAGTAGACTGCGACAAAAGAAGCATAACTACAAAGGTGAGATATGGTTTTGACTAAGTCTAAGCATAACCAGCCCCCTGTGCCCCTGCACATCAAGGCGCCAAAAAAGGGTAGGGTGAGGATCTGCTAAAGAGGTTCTCCGCGCTTGTAACGTACTGGTGCCGTGCTGGTGCTGGGCTGAAAAAAAGGGGTTGCGAACCCTTGCAAGACACCCCAGCGGGCGCACCACTCCAGTAGTTTTTCAACTGTCTCACGCTAATCAGCAGCCACTGGACGCCCTCGGCGCTTTTTCTTTTCCCTCTAAAGTGAGGGGTTGGTTTCTGTTCTGCCTTGATCGCTCCTCACAAATGGCAGCAGACACATTCCTGACTGTTCCAACGTTTCAGCCTGGAACCGGTATCACATCGTTGCCTCCATCCATAGCTGTGACTGCCGTCGGCTCTCATTCTCCCCTCAGGAGTCCCTAGAGATGGCCTACTTAGTCTGGTCCGTGAAAGCAACGTTGAAGTACGGATACTGCCTGGCCGAATAACTAGCCACTTCTGTGGGCATACAACGCCGCTTTACCCTACATCTTTTGTCCTCTTCAAGATGTCAACACTCAACCCGTTATAGACATGTGTGTGTAGCTCTGATAAGTCTGATAATTCATTATCCAGCAAAGGTTGTAATCAGTTATTAAAAGCTTTGTGTCATCCGACTCCTTCGGGTTCTTCATAATTGGGATCGCCAGCCCTAATTTCACATCTCAGATCTAGCGGGAGATAAGCAGCATGGGGACGAGGGTAACCTTATTCGCACGTCCCTCGGAGCCTCGGAAGTCATGTTGATCCATGTCTCTCATGAACGCTTATTTGTCGAAATCTAGACAAATTTGGACCGCGGACTCTTGGCATATTTGCCAATCATCCTCACCTACTTCTACTACCAACTGGCTTCGTATTCTTCGAGCCCCTGTCTAAAGGACTATCATTTCTAGGAGACACTTACTCGACTAGATGTTGAAATAGGCCGATAATTGACATACCCCCCTGTTTTCTTGACCAAACAATATATCTTTCACCGGATTGCCGAGTCAGGACGCGATTCAGTAGAAGACAATCTTCATCATGTTGAGTAAGGGTGCTGCGGGTCACATCCGGCGTCCCGACATGGCTCGTGTCTATCCCTCGTGTCAATCATTCTGAAGCGCCCTTAAGACACGCGGCCAGTCTTACCTGGATGTTTATTAAGCAATGCCAATGCCTCTCTTGCTTTTCCCCATGCTCCTACCCCGGATGCTCTCTTTGTAGTATTATTCTTACTATCAACCCCGTCCTCGGTACAATAGACCACGTCCTGAGTGGTCGAGGCAAGATATCTCTTCGTTGATTAATTCACGATGCCTGTTCTTAATGTTAGCGAACTCAACATCGTCCTTGGCGTACTTGGTCCGTACATGGCTACTCCCCTAGCCTCTCTTGGCTTTCATCACTGATCGTTTGCTCACTTCTTCCCAGGCGCCTTCACAGTTCTCTATGGCATAATATCCGTTAAGATAAAGCAAGCTTGGTACTTGGGTGAAGCTCGTCAGTGCCCACTCCCTAGTTCTTCTCTGCTCTCTTAACATCACACGATCGCACATGGCCATTGATCCCTAGCTTACTTTGTTGATATCCAGTGCCTGCTGTCATCTTCGGAATCATTCTTGGGCCCTTGTCTGCCAAATTTATCGAGAGTGAGAAATGGGGGTTTGCCACCCCAGGTCAGACAAATGCCATCACTCTGGTTTGTCCCTACAGCCCCGTCTTGACCTCGAAAGTGTTTCTTGTAGTGCTAATACAGGGAATGCAGGGCACTATGCGTGTTATGATCGGCGTTCAACTCGTTATCGCAGGATACCAACTTCCGGCCAAATACAACTACACACGATGGAAAGAAATGGCCATCTGCCTTCTACCAGTCATGACTATAATGTGGCTATGCACGACAGCTTGCATTATGGTCACAATACCCAAAGTCACCTTCTTGGCGGCTCTCGTTATCGGGTCGTGCGTAACATGCACAGACCCTATCCTCTCCCAAGCTATTGCCAAGGGCCCTTTTGCTGATAAATACGTCCCACGACCATTACGCGACATTATTTCCTCCGAGGCTGGCGCCAACGACGGCTTTGGCTTCCCCTTTTTGATGCTCGCCACGTATCTGATCCGACATGCAGACATTCCAGGAGCCAACAACCACAGGAGAGATGGGTTAGAGACTGGCGAGTTTCATGCCATGATGACACGATCTGAGGACGTCGGCCGACTGGGAGGGGGTGTTGGGGAAGCCATGAAGAACTGGGTCGTCGAGACATGGCTCTATATGATCCTCCTATCGGTTGCATATGGGGCTCTGATAGGGTATGGATCATGCAAAGGAATCCGCTTTGCGCTTAGAAGGTGAGTTTAATGCGTGATAATCGCACCCAGCAACTCCTCGCTCGGCTACTGCCTACTTGACAATCCATTGTTCTCTCTCATCTAACTGGTCACTTAGAAAATGGGTTGACAACGAATCCTATCTGCTCTTCCCAACCGCCTTGGCATTATTCATCATTGGCACTTGCGGTGCCATAGGCACTGATGACCTCCTAGCCTGCTTCGTTGCTGGTAGTGCGCTGAACTGGGATGGTCATTACCTGCGGGAAACCGAGGTCCGCCATGACGAGGTCAATTCCTGCGTTGACGTCTTACTCAACTTTGGCGGTTTCATGTACATTGGGACTATCTTGCCATGGTCTGACTTCAACGACCCTACCGGTACCGGCATCACCTGGGGCCGCCTCTTCGCATTAGGATTCCTTGTTCTCATCTTCCGCCGACTACCTGCTATCTTCGCCTTTTACAAATTGATGCCGGCAACATGCTCCAACTGGAAGGACGCCCTTTTCATGGGGTATTTTGGCCCTATTGGTGCCGGAGCTGTGTTCTATGTCGAACACGCTCGACATCTCTTTCCCGGCGATGGAGATGGCGATGAAGAAGAGACGAACCTTGTCAGGGCGATGGCGCCGACCGTCTACTGGCTTGTCTTCTTCTCTATTGTCGCCCACGGACTGTCGATTCCTGCCCTCAATATCTTCTACCACTATATCCAAAAAGCGCCAGTAAAGAGAGACGATATCGAGCTTCGGGGCATATCTCTTGATGTATTACCTACTCATTCGTTGGGAGCCAGTCAGGATGCCTTATCAACTGACCGCTTTCATAACCCTCACACCAACCGGTCAGTTGAGGGAGGCCCCTCTCCTGTTTCCATGGGGGATCAAGAATTCTCTGACGACAACGATAGCCTTAATAAGTGTCGACCAGTCAAGATAGAAAATGGACGTTCTGCGTGGGCATAAGACCCTCCATTTGAAGTTCTGAATACTCATCTTCATCTTGATCAAGTGTCTGCCATGAATGTAATGAACCCCGCATTTCATGTTTCCCTGGTCTATGTCGTAACGCCGTAGAATTGCATCAGAGAAGACCGCCTGTCCCTGAGATTCCTGGTCAAGACATAGGATCATTTGATCAACTGTCTATATCGGCATTGTGGTTGGTCTTAGTACACTGCTCTTCTGCTCTCCCCTGACATCGTGTTAGAAAGAGTGGTATCATCGCCGTTGTTTTGAACTGCATGCAATTCCAAGGCATTTTTCATCACGATACGTAGAAGTCGTCAGGTACATGCCCAGGTTACATCACGTCATCTTCGCCCAATACTCACTGTTAGCGGACTCTGTGACGTGGTCCAAGCCATTCTCGTTTCACCCAGCCATTTCTATTTTAACTCGTTTGACCTGATGCCATGGACCCGGTTTCACCGCGGCCCCATTCTTATCACGCCCATTCCCAGCGACTTAATTCCCCGTTAGCAACATTCCCCAGAGCACTATCCTATAGATCCATATGCATTCCAGCCCTGATCAGACTGTGGAAGAGTATTCAAGCTTTGTGGCAATACATTTGCCATTCCCCATGAGAAGGAGTCCGGATGGAACCCAGCACCAGTGTCGAGTCCTGTATATCCTGTTTGGTCCCACCATGAACAATCCTGGCCTACGATGAAAGCTGACATGTCCTCTGTGGAAGGATCTCCAGCAGATGGTTGAGGAGTTTCTGGCTCCAATTGCGTTCTTGCTCTGGAAATCCTATCAGTCTCGCTATCTGCTGCGGTCTGTGGCTGTCTGTGACCGGCACTGCTAGAGGCACTGGACCGATCCCCATTCCGCAGAGGCTGTGCCAAACCAGCATTGAGCATTCTGCGAATTGTGTCTAGGCTTCTGCCACTACCTGGTGTATGGGCTGCTTCATTCTGAAGTACCCGTATCGCACATGCCAGCCTTGTCGCTGCATCCTCCCGCTCTGCCTGGCTTGTTGCCGTTTTTAGTATCTGTGCTTCGACCGTGGCAGCTGAGAAGATACAATAGCTTATTTGGTATGTCATGAGCCGATGAGGAAAGGTACGGGCATGTAGACTGTACATTGCATGTATCTTTTTCGAATGTGCGACACATACGCTTGTACTAGAAGCCCTGAGCCCAGAATCACGAGAGCTTAGGAACGGCCGGCGCAGCAGGATGTGTAATGCATGATACAGGAGACTACAATCGTCAGTAAGAGGGCATTGCAAAAGAGGTGTATCGAAGCCCTACTTGAGTGATATGATATGGGGCGGAGGGCTTTGCTGTAGACTCTCCACCTCGCTGATCTTGAGAGACGGTGGCATTTCATCGTACCAAGTCCGAAATCTTGCATCAAGATCGTTGATGTTTGTTGCAAAGTCTTCAGTGCTAGGGGTATTTGAAAACAACAACATCATTTCTGTTGTGAGTTCGTGAAGTTGACAAAAGGTGCAAAATGTCGTGCTGTTCCATGATGGAGTTGGCGTGTACATATTGCTGACCTCTACAGCGTGTATTGGTTCCCAGTTCCGGGCGTCATCGAATTTGTCTAGAATGTCGGTGCTCGGGTACGGGCGCCGTATTAACGAGGGAGGGCGTCCTAGGGCAAGGCTCAAGGTCTTATCCCATATGTATGCCGAGTTG
Organism: Fusarium sp. AF-6; assembly: GCA_003947015.1. Classification (NCBI taxonomy): domain Eukaryota; kingdom Fungi; phylum Ascomycota; class Sordariomycetes; order Hypocreales; family Nectriaceae; genus Fusarium; species Fusarium sp. AF-6. The sequence continues at coordinate 59,203 of NKCJ01000134.1, forward strand.
TATAACCTCTTCCGGGTCTCTGTTTCTGCAGGCGTCCACCGCTGCAATTCGGCGAGTTTAGGGGTATCGAGATGAAGCCCGATGTCGATCATCATCCGAATTGCCATGCCGGTGTAGAGCCAGCCTTCAGAACTCTTTCCCACGGCGCACTGGCGTCCTCCAAGGATAAGAAGTCCTTGTATTGTCGGTATGGACGGCTTCTCAGCTGCCATTTCCTGTAGGAGGAGTTCCTTCGCTCGTTTCACGAAGTCCTCCCCCTTCCCGATATCGGGACAGGATGGGTCTTGTTCTGTGAGATGCCTCGCCGCCAATGCAAAGATGCACATGAGAAGGAAATCAGAACAGTATTGTCCACCGAGAGCAAGGTCCATTATAAGACAAGGACGGTAAACACAGTTGTGGAGGGGATGTAACCATGTCCAGTATATTTCCAGGAGGGCCATGCCAACCTTCGTGTCAACGCCTGTTCCATTCATCAAGGGTTTTGCTTGGATCAGAGGAAGCCAAGCAGAGTCCATTAGAGACCATTGAGACCGCAATGTCTCAACTTGCGCGGCACGCTTTGGCTCCGAAATGGAAACAGTTGAGGCATTGTTAGCTTCGGAGGTAGGTGCCATGCTGCTCTCCTCGAGTGCACCGGCATGGAACCGGCTTGTTGGACCGTTGTAGACAACACCGCCATCTTCTCCAATTCCAACCTGGAACCAGATCTCGGTCGCAGAAGATGGGTAGGCGACGTCAGTTGCTGTAGACTGTGTAGAGGGTGTTGTCGTGCTCACAGCCGGGCTAGTGTCTGTATTGGCAGCTGCACAAGTTGACTGGCGTGGAGATACCCTGATTTGCTGAGTATCGTCCGGCAAATCGATCTGGGGCGAACGCGATCTGAGAAGAGAAGCCTCTAACCATCGAATACGAGCATTGGCGTGTCGAAGTCGTAACTCGCTCGAGTCTTGAGACGGCCAGACGCAATCCTCGCCATTCTTTTGGCAAGACTTGCACACCGGTTGGTCCCCACTACACTTGATTTTGCGGGACTTGCACCTTGCACAGGCAAAGCCGTATCTCCTGGCTCCACGTCCGGCTTGCCTCGGACCAGAAACCGAGGAAGCGGACATCTCGACATCCGGGGCTGGACTCGGGCTCGGATTCGACGGCATTGCGAGTTTCCAAGCCGGAAATAGGTACGAGAGTCCGGATTCCAAGATAAAGAGAGGATATAAGGGCAGACAGGGGAATCTTTGCCGATTTGCGAGAGAGAAAGTCAGGTCGAGCGCTCGGCATCTTTCCGTTGAACGTTGAAGAATGTGTACGGCACGTGACCCCCTCAGCGAAAGTGCGGGGGAATTTGCGGGATTGCCTAATTAGGAAGGGGCGCCTTGGTGGACTTTGAGAAACCGTTCACAGAGTTCACAGAGGAGGGAGTTTCTGTGTGAGGTTCCGCCATCATCCCATGGGAAACAAGTAATCTCCAACCAATTTATTAAATAATCGAAAGGCGAGGAAGAAATGTGTTCCAAAGTTATTAAGCATCCGCGTTCAAACCAATACACTATTAACGGCGTTATCTTTAGGTAGTTAACCGACTTTAGACGTACACACCCGCTCTACTTAAAGGACTGATGGCGTTGTAGGCATCGAGTGAGATCATTGCTGCACCAGAGAAGATGGCTGGTACGTAGTCTAGTAGGTCTGAGAGCCCGTAGTGCTGAGCTGAACCCTATAGAGATGCTCTCTTCCCACAATGTAAAGCGTGTCCTCCACCCATTGCATGTTGACAGCGACGTCTCCTGTCGCTACCTTAATGATACCCAAGAACGTTCCATCCACACCAAATACATGAACACCACCTGTGACTGCCCCATATACCCTTCCTTCACTGTCAGTCTTAATGCCATCAGGGAAGCCAGCATCCACGTAGGCAAAAACATGGTCATCTGAAAGCCCCGTATCTGTAGAAGAAATGTGATGTTGGTAGATCGTCCGTCCTCCGGCTGGGTTATCGGAAGTGTTACTACGGTTCGTGATGAAGAGCTCATCTTCATCCAGGTTTAGAGCCACCCCGTTAGGGTTCGTGAAGGGTCCACCGCCGGCCCCGAGCACCATACGGAGGCTACCTGTATGCATGTCCCATCGCCATACGCCGTTTGCTAGCTCTGGCTCGAGGATATCGTTGAAGTTGTCGTACCCGTAGTATCCATCGGTAAAGAATGCCACGCCATCACGCTTGATGACGATATCATTTGGACTGTTGAAACGGTGACCAAAGAAGTTGTTGAGAACAACCTCAGTCTTCAGGTCCAGTGGATTCATGCGGACTATGCCTCAAGGAACAGTCCAGTTGCCTTCCTGTGCCCAATAGACGCTGCCGTTATGGTAATATGCCCCATTGGCCATTGTCAAGGGTGGGGAAGGGTAGACCTTTTCTGTCACTGGGCGAGTGCGGTTCAGATTCGTCCGCCACACCCAAGGCATTGCATCCGCCGAGTAGCCTTGCTTGGGAGGATGCAGTTCCGCATAGAAGATACAGTTGCACTCGGGCGAGTAGACTGTTCCATCATGCACGAGTCGCTTAGCGAAAGATGGCCCCTCTGGGAAGTCAAAGATGACCTCAATGTCTTTCCGCGGCGTATAGTCCTTCACACCGAGGAGCTGATAAAGGAGTTAGCATGTAAACCTAAATTTGGCACTTGATCGAGTCTAAAGGAAGTTTTACCTCATAAAATCTATTGTCAAGGGCGATGAAGTTCACCTGCTTGAGACTGGCCAAGAACTTCGATGCCGATGATCGACAACGTCTGTATCCCACCAACTTGTAGTGACATTGCGGTTGAAGTTCTCTGCCGGAAATACATTCTGAAGAGCAGGGTTGATTTGGACGATGGAGGGCCCGACTAACAAGCCAGGAGTGTGAGACGGCAAGACGGAAGCGCTGCCGAATTGGCCAAAGGCAGGAATCAAGGCCAAGATGTTCAAAATTCTTGTTGACATGATGAATATGGTACGGGGAAACAGTGTATTTAATGAGCTGATGATAACAAGAATCGATATTCCATTCATGGTGTTTTCATCACTTATAAGAGATTGCCCAAGGGCTTGCTTCCCCAGCTGCTTGACAAGGATGTTTTGATTCCCCGGAAACATCTCCGCACTCCGCGAGTCTTTACCCCAGGTGGATGACCCCGGATTTCTTTGTTTGGGCGGAGCAAGAGTCCTCGGAATCTGATACCGAGGAACCGCGGTGTTCGCTAACAACCCGTCGTTGCCACGTTCAGCTTCAAAAAAGCGGAGGACTAGGGTATTGATGTAGAGAGGGAGTACCAAATAGTTTCAAGATTCTAATCACTGGTATTTTCCTACAGAGCGGAAAATTGGACTGACTTTACCCAGCTCGTGCTTGAGGCCAAAGTCTACCAGTAAACGACGGTGGGTACCGCAGTATTTTAAATATGTTTTTGGAAAGTAAATCCATGGCGAGGGTATCTATGCATCAACTGAGATTTACACTACATGTTATCAACGGCATGGAAACTGTGCAGCATCTATTCCTTCACATATATCAGCTCAACAAAGAAAGGGATAAAGACAAGGAGCTCGAAGCAATAGCAACTGTGTGATTTGGATATTCGAATGCCGTGTGAAAGGCGCAAATAAGAAATGAAGTGCATCTAGTTAAGTGGCCAGGCTTTTGAGACGTGCCGGGAGAACGAAGGAGTCTCCTTAATATCATGTGTCAACTCAAGCCACTATCAGATTAAATCAAGCACAAGATGAGTAACGGGCTTAAGGAGAATCAGGCGAGAGGGAAAATAGCTGATGAAGAGATTGAATCTTGATACCCGCGTTTTCAACCTAGTTATCATGTACAAGATATCCAGCCATTCCACCTCTAGGTAGCCGCTGGCAGAACGCGGATGCTCCACCACAACTAAGACTATGTGAAGCTCCCACGCTCCCCCATGCCCTTACAGAACATAGCGATACATGGGATGAGCATCACCAATGTCGGCAATGTCCTCAGGAATGTGGTCAATATCACTCTTGCCATGCTTTTGATCTCGCTGACGATTCTGCCAACGCAGGCTCAAGCTCAGGATGATAGCAGCGAAAGAGGCGAAGAGCAAAACACCACAACAGATCCACATTCCCTTCTCGTAGTACGGGCCTTGGGACTTGGGAAAGATCCTGGCTCCAAGAATAGGTCCACATTGACCAACCATTCCAAAGATGGTCAAACCAGCACCTCGCTTGGATGAAGATCCTTGGTTGTCAGTGACCCAGGTGAAGGTCAGAGCGACAGCAGGGAATACACCGGCGCAAACAAGGAACGTTGCAAAGTAGCGAATTCCGGTAATCTGAATCGTGGCGAGAAGGATGTAACCAACAGCGCCAACCGCAGAGAAGATGATGACAAAGATGCCGCGTGTTCGCACACGATCAGAGAAGAAACTAGCCAAGACACAGACGAAGTACGCCGAGAGATAGGGGCAAGCTGAGAGCCCCTGGGCGCGGAGGGAAGTGTAACCCATGGATGTCAGGATGGTAGGTAGGTAAGCCGGCAGTGATCCAAAGGCCGTGTTGAGGCAAAATATTATCATGGCTTGCAGATAGTTCTTGTAGTCGTAAAAAGCTGCAAAGACCTGACGGAGGTTGAGTTTTCCCTGTTGATCCTGACCGCGGCCCTTGATAGCTCGGGCACCGATGATCTGGTTCTGGTGAGCATCAAGGAACCTGCAGGTACTTGGAGAGGATGGAAGATAAAAGTAGGCCAAGATAGCGAGAAAGAGAGTCGGAATGCCTTCGATGATGAACAGCAACTGCCAATTCTTAATAGCGCTCTTGGCGTGGACAATGCCGTATGCTAAGGCTGAGGCGAAGCAGTTGGCCAGGGGCGAGAATGAGATGAACAAGCCATATCGGAGGCCCATTTCAGATCGGTGATAGAAGAATGTCATGTAAAGTGCCACAGCGGGTACAAATCCAGCTTCGAATGCGCCAATGAGGAAACGGAGAGCCATCATGCCGGCAAAGTTGCTGGTACCAGCCTGGATCATGCTCATGGTTCCCCATCCAAAGGCCATCATGGCAGTCCACAGACGAAGAGGGACAAACTTCCAGAGTAGGATGAGCTGCAATGGATGTTTAGCAATTGAATATCGTGTGAGACTCTGAAATACTGATGGATACATACCCAGTGGAAGAGAATGTAGCCGATATAGTAGTTCGTCACAATCCACGAGTATTGGCCGGAAGTGATCCCCCAAGCCTCTCCCATTCCGGCCGTGTAGGCGTTACCAATGTTGCCGCGATCGATGTAAGAGACGAGGTAGAGAAATCCGAGCCTGTCATATTGTCAATGAGGGAGTGGCTGCGGGAAACATAGGTTGCTTACAGTGGAATCAAGCACCAGTCCAACTTGCGGACAGCAGTACGCTCCTCCTCGGGAGTCCATGACAGCTCCTCGTTCTCACCCTTCTCGAGACCATCTTCGAGATGGTTAGCTCCCATATCGGACTTGGCTAGATCTGCTTCTGCGTGCGGGACTGTGTTCGGTTGATGCATTTCGAGTCTGGATATATGGAAGGCGTTTGTTTCGAAAGGGAGCTGAGAAGAATTGAGGATCTGTGAAAGTGTTTGAACTTTTGACGGTTACTCGATGGGTCTTTTAACATGAATCACCCCGCTCCCCAGACTCCCCAGAGATGAGGTTGATAATAAACGGCCACGCTGGGGAACATGGGGAAAGATGGAGAGACGAACATTGGTTGAGACCCCCCGTGCTACCCAACAGCCGAAAAGACTGTCGTAGCGTCCGCCTTTGTTGGCGGGGAAGATTGATCAGGATAGTTCGGTATGATGCCGAGCGGGAGGCTTGGCTATGATACTGGTTGGCCGTCAAACCTTCGCTCCACCCGGAATGGATACCGAGATACCGCATCTCCTCCCGGCATGGATTGCGAGGAGTGGTGACGGAATGTGCCAAGTCCTCCGCTTTCTATTTGTACCGAGGCAAATTACCTTTCTCAATCGCCCTGTCTACTGTCAACATACATAGCGTCTTTGCCCACCACTTCGGGCTCTCTTATGCTATTACAAGCTTCCACTTTATCACTAGTTGCTTCCAGCCCGCTTCGCTAACTGGAGCTCACCACCCACCATGTCTCCATCAAGAGCCGAGCCAGGTGCTGATGAGTTCTCCATCTTGACGCCCAATGCCATGCTTGGCTATGGGTACAATTCAGACCATTTCTGGTATGGCATCAGAAAGTACAAGCCCGCTGCCATCATCGTGGACAGCGGTTCTACTGACGGTGGTCCATACAAGCTCGGCATGGGCAAGATGACTTGTGGCCGAGGATCTTACATTCGTGATCTGGAGCCTATTCTGGCTGCATGCTTCCACCACAAGCTCAAGGTGCTCATCGGCTCTGTGGGTGGCGATGGCAGTAATAAGCATGTCGCTGAGATGCTCGCCATCGTTTCCGAGATTGCCGAACGAGAGGGTTACTCGTTCAAGATTGCAACTATCGAGGCGGGAATGGACCGAGAACTCATCAAAGAACGCCTAGCCAATGGCCGTGTTGGCCCATGTGGCCCCGTTGATCCCCTGACTGAACAAGATGTGGACTCGGCCGTCGACGTCGTTGCTCAGATGGGGGCTGAGCCGTGAGTTCCATGACAAACCGCTCCCTTGACGAGCACCATACTGACTCTACTTTTGAGATTTATTGAGGCTCTTCGTGATGATCCAGATATCATTCTTGGAGGTCGATGTTACGACCCAGCTCCATTTGCGGCCTTTTCCATCTCCAAGGGCGTTTTGCCTGATGTGGCATGGCATATGGGCAAGATCATGGAGTGCGGTGGCATCTGCGCAGTCCCCAAGGGGCGATCTATGATTGCAACCATGCGAAAGGACTCATTTGATCTCACGCCTCTGTCGCCAGCAGAACGATGCACTCCTCTGTCAGTTGCTGCACACACGTTATATGAGAAGACAAGGCCAGATCGTCTTCCTGGGCCTGGAGGTGTGCTTGATCTCGACCACGCAGCGTACGAACAAATCACCGAAAAGACCTGTAGAGTATCTGGGGCCAAATTCATCACGACTCCTTACCAGGTGAAGCTCGAGGGCGTCACTCACCTTGGTTACCGGACCATCTTCATTGGCGGCATCCGAGACCCGATCCTTATCGGTCAGATCAACGACTTTTTGGAGAGGGTCCGTCAGTACTCCCAGAATCTCTTCCCTGAACTCGACCAGTCAGAAAAGTGCCGACTCATCTACCATATCTATGGGCAGAACGGTGTCATGGGTCCACTGGAGTCTGAGAAGTCCACTCCTCATGAGATAGCCGTCATGGGTGAGGTCGTTGCACCAACATCAGAGTTATCCCACACTATCGCAAACAACGTCAGAGCTTCCATCTTGCACTTCCCTTATCCAGGACAAGTGGCCACCACAGGAAACTTTGCGAGCCCTCTGTCACCCCACGAGCAGGATGCTGGCGGCGTCTTCAAATTCAGCCTGTATCACTTGGTTGACCTCAACGAGGGTGAGGAAACGTCTTTGTTTCCCATCCAAATCCACCAAGTTAGTTCGTCGCAAACACTTGCTACACCTGTGCCGATCATGGAAGATAAGACCTTCAAGGAGCTCGACAACGGAGAACTTGCGCCCCTCACTACCAAGGATGTCCCCGACCACAATACCGGGCTCAAGAATCTGGCACGTATCATCCGATCGAAGAACTCTGGGCCGTTCGAAATGACTTTCGACGTCATGTTTGACCAGAAGCATGTTTACGATCGTGTCAAGACCTCTAATGTCTTGACCAACGAAACCATCAAAAAGCTTTACCAAGTCGAGGACGAGGACATCCTCACCAACATGTACTTTGAGCCTGCACTGGCCTGGAAGTGTACTATCAAGAGACCATGGGCCCAGGGGAGTGTAGGCGAGTTGGATACTCTTGGCACGCAGCAACACGGTCCTCTTTTGAACATCATGGTGCCCGCCCTCAAATCTGAGAGCAATGGTGTAGTGGATGGCATTACCAGAACCAACGGCATCTCCAAGGTCAACGGACAAGGGAGAAGCTCCTTCACAGCCAAGCACGTAGTCGAGGAGATTTGGCATGGCCTAGGCCTGCCTATCGAAACCCTCAACTCTCTTGACCTCCCTGGAGACGATGGAAAGCCTCGACTGCCTTCTTCATACAAGATCGGTGTCCTAGCCCAAAGCTCCATTGCTTTGTCCGCACTGGCAGCAGCTCAGATCGAAGCCCTTCGGAACGGGTCCTCAGCCCCTCATGTCCAAGTGCCTGCTGAGCATGCAACTGTTGAGTTCAAGTCCGAAAGGCTTTACATCCTCGATGGAAAGTCCACACCTTCTCCCTGGGGCCCGATTGGCGGGCTCCACAAGACCTCGGATGGCCATGTTCGCGTTCACGATTCTTTCCCCAACCACCGGGATGGCATGCTGAAGCTGATGGGGTTACCACTGGATGCATCTCGTGATCATCTTTCTCAGAAGATTTCGTCGTGGGCGGCCGTCGATCTTGAGAATGTCGCCCTCGACAGCAAGCTTGCCACTTATGCTCTCAGATCCTACCAGCAGTGGGACTCGCTACCGCAGTCGAAAGCCGTCAGTGATTTCCCCATCTCCCTCAAGCAGCTCACCAAGGGAGATACCAAGGGACTGTCTGACCGGCTACTGAATGCCCAAGGCTCTGGATGTCTTCGTGGTCTCCGAGTTTTGGATATGAGCCGAGTAATTGCTGCTCCCCTCTGTGGCAAGACCCTCGCTGCACATGGCGCAGATGTTATCTGGATCACATCGCCCAACCTGCCTGATCTGCCCACCATGGACAGAGATTTTGGCCGGGGTAAGCGAACCGTTCAGTTAGATATTCAACGGCCCGAGGATAAGGAACGTCTTTTGGAGCTGGTCAAGGATTGCAATGTGTTCCTCCAGGGCTTCCGACCAGGTAGTCTCGCCTCCTACGGACTGTCCCCGGAGCAGCTCCTCAAGATCAACCCAAATCTGATTTTTGCCAACATGTCTGCCTTTGGGCCTGATGGCCCATGGTCCAACAGGCGTGGATATGACTCGCTTGTACAGACTTGCTCAGGCATGAATATTTCAGAAGCCGAGCACGCAAGCAAGGGTGAAGCAGCACGTCCAACTCCATGCCAGGCTCTTGATCACGCCGGCGGCTACTTCCTTGCTACGGGGGTCATTGCAGCTCTTTACCGACAGGCAATTGAGGGAGGTTCTTGGAAGGTTGACGCCTCTCTCGCTGGAACAATGAAGTATCTCCGTAGCTTGGGGCAGTACCCTGGTGCCACGGGATTCGAGGTCAAGGATTTCGTGAAGCCCGACGATGTACCACAGCACTACTATGAGACCAAGGAGACTGGTTTCGGTGTCATGCAGGCTATCAAGCATAGTGCTACTGTCGAGGGTCATCAAGTTGGATGGGATGTAATGCCAAAGCCCTTAGGTTCAGACAAGGCAGAGTGGTTGTAGACTAGACAGGCTGGGTTCAATAGAATGTTTTCTTCGAGGATATTAGAAATGCCATAAACGATCACAAATTAAGTCCCTATCGGCCATCATCCATCCATAGCTAAGATCTTGATGAGTGGTGATCGACGGATAGGTTGCTGACGGCATATTTTCTTCACTTCCCTGGCAAACACTGCTTGTTAATATAGTCAAAGACGTAAAGCGATAGCCGGTTGATTTTAATTGATCAAATGTGGTGAAAAATCGACTCTTGAGCCCATCTAGGGTGGTACATTTAGAAGATGGCCACTGCTGAAGGGGGAGATGCCACTCCTCCAGGGATGTCCAACGGCACACTAACAAACATAAAAGTCCATCTCTTCTCCTTGCTGCAGTTCTCCGCCAGAGCCTCCAAATCGAAACTCTCACCGATCGGCATCCCCCACCCACTCAAAAACACCTCGTGCATTGCCACGCCACAAGGCCGAGGACTGGGCCAAGCCTCGTAGGCCACGGTGTCACTTGCAACAGCTGCAAAAGCATTCTCCCAATGCCATCGAATAGCTTCCTCACTTGCTTCGATACCACAAGAGGCTCTTACTTGGCGATGAGGTAGACTCTTTTGCTCGTTGGTCGGAAGGGCTCGGTAGGCCGAGAGCCAGCCTGTGCGGATGAGAAGAATGTCGCCAGGGAGAAATGTGACGTTCTGGAACTCCGCCACGGCCTTAATCTGAGAGATGGGAATCCCCTCCGCCGCAAATGGGTTGATGCGGATACCATGTTGTTGAGACCAGGCAAACCAGTCAAGTAATACGCCCCGCCCTGTGATAGTAGAACGGGCAAGATTATGCACTCCTATCCTCAGGTTCGCTTCTTCCCCAGAAATGTCTGCTTGTGTGGCACCATTGTAATACTCAAGGGTTGACTGATAAGGGTAGTGCCGGAGCCCATCCCAGTGACTTGAGCCTTGGGTGTTGATGTCCAGCTTAGAGGATGAGGATGTCAGCAATGTCCCGTGGTGGAACGACAAGATCAATACACACCTCGTCATCATTGGCGTGGCCTTTTGCGATGATTCTGTGGGAGCAAGGCTTGCGCACCGGGTTCATGGGCTGCACAAAAGCATCTATCGGGAGACTATGGTGTGTTGGCTGATGCATACACAAATGGTAGTATGGAATTGCAAGAAGGTTACGAACCTGAGTGGAATTGTATCACCCGTCTGAATCTCCAGTGCAGCCTGTTTTCTCACATCGGGCGTCAAGAGGTTCAATGTGCCCAGCTCATCGTCCTTGCCCCAGAGGCCCCAGGCAGAAAATTGAGGGTGACCCTTTTGCAGAGGGAGGTCTTCAAATGCGGGACGAGCCATGGTAAACCCAGTTAATTCGGCGTTCTCGGTGCGTAACTTCAAAACGGGGAATCTCTTCAGTAAGCCAGGTGAATGCTCTTTTGAGTACATGTTTGCAACGACATGGCCGTGGGAGTGGAGCTCGGTATCTTTGGCGGTGAGACGGTATCATGCCGAAGCCAAGGTGGGCATCACGGTATCCAGATCGGCTCTCCGAGGAGCGCTTCTATCATCGTCGGGCAATATGCCGGGCCGGCTCTACAATTTTCATTCCAATCAACATTGGTCATTTGCTTTGATAATATGTCGTACAGTGTGTTGTGCCGAGTAACTCATCTCGAGCTTGAGGAACATCATATACTTACTTCTCAGGTACCCAGTGATTATACTTGCCACTTTGAGGACACGTAGACGTCTGGAAGACATGAAAGGTACCTAAGGACATAAGATAACGATCCAACGGTGTGATTTAGGAGTTTCTTGGGGCAGACGTGTCATGGCAAGGTTAAAACCGTCACTTTTGTTTTTCACGAGCGACTAGGAGTTTACAATGCCGGCGGAAGAGTGATTTCATTCTTCCTTAAATATTTGGAGCCTGTTCCAATCCTGCATAAGCATGATAGTACAGAACTGGGTATGATGGCCCATTTTGAATAGAAACCGCGTGAAGTGGTTTGCCCAGTATGTCAGCGGGACGCGACCCTCCATCGGTGATAAAAAGAAGTCTGCTGGAGGAAATGGGCTCTAAATTTACTGATGGTGGGCGCTGGGAGTCCTTCTACTAAACAGGTCACTCTTATAAGGCTTGTATTTGCAAAACGTGCTCTTTGGGGTCTTATATGCCCATGAATCTCACGAGTTTCCCTCACATTTAAATGAGGGAAGTGTCCCGTCAACTCCAAAGTTGACCTTGGAGCTATTGTGACATGACCTTTGTCGAACTTGGCTATGGAATTGTTGGCAAGAGAGAAGGCTTCCGCTTAGGTAGATATAGGTTAGATCAACTAAGTTAGAAATGCACGATCATCACAGGGGTAAGGTTTGGTGTTTCATTACTTCTGGGGACACGGAACATTCGGCTACCATCACCACGTGTGGCCCACACGCTCTTTACCGAGCTCCGAGTTTCCTGCGAGAAACTGTTCCTCTCCACTGGAAAGAGTAAGCCGCCTTTGAGGCCATTTCGTCGCCCCCATCAGCTCCATAGCGGTGGTCAACAGCAGCACTCGCTACGCTCTTTAAGCAAGTGCAGGGCATCCAAGCTATGTGTGACAGAACAGAACGTGGGGGGCAAAATTGAAACTAAGAATCCTTTAGAACAGGTCACTTTCTGGTGCGAAGGGAAATTCGTGTTGTCAATAATGCAAAGGGTGGAATGAGAGGTCAAGATCGAGATGCCAATATGGGCCAAGACTTACCCCATGGATTGCGCGATTAAGAAGCCGTATATGGGATGAAGACCGTTAGTATCGTCAAGTTCAAGGCCACTTTGTTCCCCAGGTTGCTAAACAAGGTAACATTCTACCCTTTGTTGAATGGCGGAACCTCAGGTTCCGTCTCATGACTGGAGACTGCGTGACCATAAGTGGTAGCATATAGGTCTAGGGGAAGCAAGAAAGGAAAGAAGTAGTAAAAACCTGCCGTAAAGATCATCCTTGTAGATCAGATAAATGCCTCCCCTTCCACAAATGGCCTCCTAACCCCCTTGTCCCTGCACAGTTACAAAGCTACCATGGATTATTTGTCATGGCTTGGCATCGTCTGATTGATAAGGCACAGACTCCATCGGGCATAACGGTTGCATGAGAAAGCATACAAATGAAGCTTAAATAGTGGATTCTTTCATCCGTTCTAATGAACGGGTTCATCTACTCGACACCCCCAGTCAGAATCCCTCGTAGCAAACAGAGTGGGCGGCGCGCGGGTAAGACGTCATGTAACGTAAAGGATCCAGATGATCATTAATGATTGGGGTTCGGCTCCGCGGTCCAAAGTCAGATTAATTACTCAATCATGTTGGTTCGGAACCGCATCGGCCTTGGGGAGATGCATTGTTCCATGATCCCGAAGTAATGGATCGATATATTAAGGTACCCGAATACCCAAACCAACAAGACCTTTCTGCAGCCAACACACCTTTTCCGGTACCGGTCTCTGCAACTGTCATTCCTTTCTAAGATCACGGCTTCAATATGCGTTCCTTCTTGATCACTTCCACCCTCGCCGCGAGTGCTCTAGCAGCTCGCCCATTCCTTAATGAGCCCGATACCGGCCTCGAGGAAGTCATTGGAGACACTGCCCAGGGTACTCTACCCAAGTTGACCTCTATGGTCGGTCTGCCTGACTTTGACTGGGCGGCGAGGAACTATCTTCCGCTGCAGAACTACACCTACTACCGAAATGGAGCTGCTGGTGAATGGTCTTACCGAAACAACATGGAAGTGTTCAATCGGTATACCTTCAACCCTAGTGTCATGAATGATGTGACCAACATTGAGGACTCCCTTCCGTAAGCCTCCCAATAACTCGCCAATGCCACCCAAGCTCATGCCCTTATGTAGTACCACGATCCTCGGCCACAACTTCTCGGCTCCCTTCTACATTAGCCCTTGCGCCAGTGGCATCTACGGCCACCCCAATGCAGAGCTTAACTTTGTCAAGGGAGCTGCGGAGGGTAACATTCTGTACATCGTAAGAATAAAAACACCCCGACAGGTCCCAAATTGTATTCTCACATAAAGCAGCCCTCCGGTTATGCCACCCTTTCGATCGAACAGATCCACGCCGCCAAGGCCAAGGGCCAGGTTGTCTTCCAGCAGGTAGGAATTCCAATCGGGTCACCTCCATAGTTCACTCGCTTATCTTGCAGCTTTACCTGACTTCAAACGACACCGAGACCCAGGATCTCTTTGACCGAAGTAAGAAGGCTGGAGCTGATGCTCTCGTGTTCACTGTCGATGCTCCTACCTTCGGAACCCGACAGCGTGCTGCTCGCCTTGATGTGAGCCTGTCGTAAGTGGTCCTTTCTTCATCAAGGAACCCTGCTGACTTGGAATCAAAGGTCCTCTACCTACCGATACATCACCGTGAGTTAATCTCAAACTAGGACGGCATGCCTTTCTGCTTTCAGCTACTGACACCTATTTAGTGGGACTACTATACGAAGCTTCAGACCATGACTGATCTTCCTATTATCGTCAAGGGCATTATGAGTGTCAGGGATGCCAAGCTCGCTGTGAAGCACAAGGTGCCTGCTATCATCCTCTCTAACCACGGCGGCCGTCAGCTCGACGGTGCCCCCTCTGCTCTTGAGGTCGCCCTGGACATCTATAAAAAGGCACCCGAGGTCTTTGAGAAGACCGAGGTTTACGCCGATGGCGGTGTCCGCTATGGCACTGACGTGCTTAAGCTGCTTGCTCTCGGAGTCAAAGCTGTCGGTGTTGGTCGCCCCTTTATGTACTCCAACATTTTCGGCCAAGAGGGTGTTGAGCGTACGATTGAGCTTTTGAAGAGGGAAATCGCTGTTGACGGAGCTAACCTCGGACTGGGCGACCTGAAGGCGATTGATGCCGACTATGTAAGTGCCCTCCTCAGGTGTCGCTGTTGTTATTGTTCCTAATGGCTAACTTGGTAATAGGTCCACTGGTCTGTGAACAACTGGTCTGGATAAGGCCAAGTCGAACTTTTTAAGATAGAATCTTTTCTCTTATATGTTCAACGAAGCATAAGATAAAATTCCATGGATACAATGCTATCACCTTCGGTCGAAATAAATTTGCGTGATCATGCCTTGTGTTTGGCGTTTACATGTGATAGTTATCTGGAATAAGGAATCCGCTCTGTTCTTAACAACCTTGACATCGGGCACTATGGCAACTGCCACGGCTATGAACGTCGTTTAATCACCAGTCCTAAAAACACGCTTTTTTTCTTCGATGCTAGGAGTTTTATGCCTCTACTCTAACTTTTCTACTCAACACGCATCGTAAGGCTAACATGTTTCAGCGTGACATGATGAGACCCAGGAGCTCTGTAGTCGCTGCTGATGGAATTACTACCGATGTCCTAAAAGCCAAGACGTCTAGTATGGTTTGCTTACAAAGATGAGATGGGACATACCTAGTTATTCATCTCTCCTTCGCCAGAGCATCAAACAATGCAGCCATAACTAACGATCATGTAAGATAGAAGGATAATAACTATTCCAATCCTCATGTTCGACATTTTTGCCTACGCGTCAAATGTGTTCTTCATGATAGTTGAAGCCCGGCCCTCTCCATGGGATAACTGAGCCAGAAAACCGTTGCCTACGCGTCAAAGGGAACATGAAATTAACATTGAGCGGGCGCAAACCACTTCGGGTACGTTGATATATGGGTTAAACAGAAGAGCAAGAGTTGGGGATATCTTTGATTAACTATCAAGCCTACAGCCTCATGTTCAATGATTCAACGGCAGCTTAAACAATGATGGGTCTGTGAATAAGTTAGACTAAGATCTCTTGGTGAAGAAAAAAGGCCTTATCAGAACACCCCTTCATTTGATGGAATAATACATAACTTGCCATCCCAAACGTTATGCCCCACCCCTCCAAGACGCGATGAGCAGACTTAATAGCCACAAATACGAGCGCTGAACAAGTTGAGAAACGCAAGTGCATTCCAGAGATAGCGATTAGAAGTATTCTGGTCATACGTTCGAGACCACTAAAGAATGTTGGAGAGAAAGAAGAGGGGAGGGAAAAAGTATGTACCCGCCACAATGGCCTTTTGTGCCCAATTTCTTCCGGTTGGACGTTGTTGAGTCTTCTCCATGTCGAATTGTTGCATTGGGGGGGTTGTGGCCAGGTTATCAAAGTCAAGAAAGAGGTGTTGGGGTTGAATGATAGCTGAGAGTAAATAGCAGGGCCAAGAAAGAGACATTCATTCCTCTATTTGTACCTTGAATGATATTGGGAATGATATTTGAAGTGGCTGTGTCGAGCCGTGTTATCCGGGGCCGACTATCCGGAATGGCGTAACACACTCTCATCTAGGTTAGAAGGAGATGCTTGGCCACTCATATCGTGGAATATTGCGGGGATAGGCAGGTCTAGATCTTGAAGGCAGACTATTGTCACAACCAACAACCAACATGCAGTACTCAACTGTCAAATGATGCCTACTGCGCCTTGTCAGTTGCTGTCTACGGCTTTGAGGAATTCTTCGCCGATCAAACTGGTGTGAACAATGTATCTTTCGACTACACATTGCATCATCCTAATGCAAGTTTTGTTGACCAGGATCTTCTTCTTCCTGCATGACACTCGACGGTAGCCTGGTACCTAGGCTGAACGTGACGCAAAGAAGGCCAGTTGATTTTCCAGGACAAGTTTTCAACATGGATTAGATATCCTCTCAGATGTAGCATCGGCGCTTCAAGAGTGTTTTGTCCGTCAAGTGTGGCCCAAGCTTGAGGTCTCCAACAGAAGTGCGATATACAATAGCATTAGACACAACACCAGATAGAATGACAGGCGTAAAAACATAATATTCATCATTCATTAGATTATCTATAATCCCAAGCCCCCTCTAGCCAAAGCTCCGATGTGACAAATACCGCGCCCCTTACATACACGCATTATGTTCTCTCTGGCATCAAATGATTGTATTCAGTTGGCTCCTGGAGATGCTTAGGATGCGTCTCGATAGGTCCAGACTCAATCTCAATGCCAATTCGATTATATCGACGCTGGCGAAGTCCCATAATAGTGTGGAAGATTAGGAAAACGCAGGAAAATATACTACAGTTAGTTAATATCAGCGCAATCCATAATGGCCCGCGTGGTTCGAAATACTCACAACTCGATGCCACCCATTCCAACAATGGTAGCAAAAAAGTATCCAGAAAACTGTGTAGCGTCTTTGAATGCGTCTGGGCAATCTCGTTCACGACAGATGTCATTGCTCGCCCCCCATAGAAAGGCTGTCTGACTGGCAAGTACCGCCACCGAGATGATCCAAAAGACCAGAAGGAAGATGTCGAGCGACAAGCCCGCCCAGTAGTTGTATAAATGGGCTAATGAAATATGGGCCATGATCATCCAGAACGAGATGGCCAGGGTGGCAGAACTCTGTTTCACAGGTTAGTCATATACCGCGTTCAATGGATGTCAAAGTTCCTAAGATGGTTCTTTTAGTGGGAAGTTGCAGTGAAAACTTACGGTAAAGAGCATGAGGCCATTCCCAGCAAAAATACCGGCGCTAACAGTGAAGGATAGAACAATGATGATGATGACGCTCAAGATGGCCTGGAAGATGCGAAGCACTGTTGTCCCAGTGGGGTAATCAAGGACATCCGGAAGACGACTGGCCACTTTGAACGGTGCCATCTCTAAAAATAATGCTCCGAGTGTATGTTTCGTCTTTAAAGACGCGTCCTTCTGGGCTCGTGAGCTGCTTCGGGGACCTCAAATGAACTGTGCCAACGCGAGGATGGGTGATTGAATGTACAGAAAGGAAAATGGGAGCACTTGAGTGCTTAATAAATCCTACAAAATCCTACGGTTGTCGCCTACAATAATTCAAAATAACAATAAGCGCAGAGCATGCCCTCTTCGGGTAACGAGAGAACCACATTTGTCTTACGCGATGCTACCAGGGGGCTATGCTGTTTTGGCTGCGGATGAGGCTGGGCAAGCTATGGTGGGCCTTTTGTTCACCAGCCACATCCAGCAAGACAAAAGGTGATGCCAAGCTATGAAGGGTGAGTGCAGAATGTTTAGAGATCTAGCAGAGATATCGCAGTGACCATGCAGGTTTCTGTACAACAGAGAATCTGGATTGATCCTTTGTGAGCTCATCCAGCCATCACCGCGACGAGCTTGAGAGCTCTGAAAGACAGGGGACCCTTGTTCAACACTGGGCTCAAAACGGTGTGCGGCGGAGCACAACAGCTCAGAACCTTTGCCGAGGCAAATATAGCTAGCGAATCACATTGGCTATCATTGTCGCCGGATCATTGCACCAATGGCGTGAGGGTGAGCTGGCAAGGGTCTTGCTGATTTGATTTGCCCTGAAACGCGACATTTCATCTCAATTGATCCCCAGCTCAGCCCTACTGGGACTTCAATTCCACCTTGGCAAGGTGAAAGATGTTGCCTAAGACGGTATCCCTGTAATTTCGTGGCCTGTAGTGTCCATCGTGACAATCCCTAATTGGTTAAGCGACTCACGACCAACACACCGAGAAATGAGGCGGTAGGTAAGCAGAGGGCAGTCAGAGAGATTGTTGCTTACAGTTGGCATGTTATTTAAGGCTGGATAGCCACGTATTCCCATCACAAAGATCCAACACGACTTGAACTTGGAAAATTCGATCGAAGGACTTTTCGACAACAGCCATGGCTAACGAAAGCCATTTCCAACAACGTCAAGCTGTCTGAGTGATGACCAGTTGTTGGCAAATTTGCATGCGTCACTCCGCTACCCTGGACCCAAACCACGACTACGCAGGATATTGCAGTTTTCTCTTTTCGATTGCTCATAGTTACTCGAACGGTCATATATATATTTCCTTGTACATTAGTAATTATCTAAGTTTCATGTTGAGCAAAATCGGATCCTCATGTCATATCGTCTTTTCTCTCTCATTGGACTGATCCAGCGCCGTAGACTCCATGTCAGCATAATTATCACCTAAAATTATGAATTCGCTGTGTTGACATAAAGATATAAGCGAAGAAAGCATAATTTGACCGAACTTTAACCATTTTGCGTCGCGAATCACGCTCGACAGGGTTGAATTATCCCTCGCTTTGTGTCAGATTTACCCGTGGCGTTGCTGCTTTCGCACTGGGGTTATAATTTCTCGCACAATCGTCTACGAAAGTGCCCTCATTCGTCATCTCAGACCGGCATTGCGTGCTGAATTAACACAGGGGCCAAGGCAATGAATGAAAAGCACCAAGACTGCACAAATGAGCCAAGAAAATTATTGTTCTTCAAATAGCTTTTGCCAAGCTGTCAGGGCAAGCCACAAAACATGGCCACCACACCGATCCAAAAAGCGCCGCACCATGCGCTCACAGCTGACGAATCGGAGAAAACAGCGGTTCAGTCCGCTGCGCCACTCCAAGAGCTGACGCCCACCGACACGCCACGACAGAAGTGGTATCAATGGTTCTCTCCAAGTGACACTCCAGAGGAGAGGCGGCTGATTATGAAACTCGATGGTCTCATTATGGTATTCGTTTTTCTTGCTTATTGGGCCAAGGTTCTTGATTCCTCTGCGACGAGTGCGGCGTATGTGAGTGGGATGAAGGAGGATTTGAAGCTTTATGGCAACGAGTTGAATTATTTGAACACTACGTACATGTAAGACATTGAGCATCTCCTCTTGGCTTGCATGATGCTTATTGATAACTTCCAGGGTTGGATTCATCACACTTCAGATTCCTCTTACGGTTTTGGTATGACCGTCAACCCATGCGTCTAAATGATCATTCTAACATCACTTGCAGATGACGCGCTTCTCGGCTACGTACTTTATCCCTGGCGCAGACCTCATCTGGGGTGTTCTCACACTCGTGCAATACAAAGTCACCAACGTGCAGCAACTTTACGTGATCCGATTCTTTGTGGGTGCTGCAGGCAGTCTATTCTTCCCTGCCGTTCAGTGGTACCTAGGATGCTGGTACAAGAGATCAGAGCTGAGCCGTCGGGGAGCTCTATTCTTTATCGCGAGCCAGGTCGGAAGTATGAGCTCCGGGTATATCCAGAGTGGTGCTTACTCTAGCTTGAATGGAAGGCACGGGATTGAGGGCTGGCGATGGCTTTATATCATCTGTGAGTTGACCATTGATAGGTTGGTTTGCGTTTAGAAGGCTAATTTCGGCTAGGCTTTGCGTGCACTATCCCAGTCGCCGTCTTGGGCTTTGTCGCACTCCCAAGTCACCCAAACAAGTGCAAACCGGGAATCCTGACAGATCGCGAGATTCAGTTAGCTCGTGAGCGCATGGCCTCGGAACACAGGGAACCTCCGAAACCTCTCACCATTCCGGTAGTCCGCAACGTCTTATCTGGGTGGCACTTCTGGGTGCTTGTGTCCTTCGCGTTCTTCTTCTCTCAAGCCGACGGCGTGTCGACTCAGAGCGGACTGGCACTCTGGCTCAAAGCGGAAGGCCATGGCGTGGAGTCGATCAACACTATCACAACAGTTTCACCGGCCGTTACCATCGTCTCATCCATTATCTGTGGCATTCTTTCTGACGCCTATGACGCCAAGGTTTCACTCATTGCTGGCACTGCATTCCTCAACATCTTTGCTAGCATCGTTCTTGCGATTTGGCATGTTCCTACAGGGCTCAAGTTCTTCGCCTTTTTCCTTGCAGGGTCCGCAGACGGTATTGCTGCTGTGATATATGCATGGGCAAATGAAATTTGCGCCGGTAATGCTGAGGAACGTGCCATCGTCATTAGCAGCATGAATACTATTGGAAACACATTTGGGGCCTGGCTGCCGTTGTTGTAAGTTGCTCTACGTCGCTGTTTATGCCCTGGATGTTACTAATTCTTATTAGTGTTTGGAAAACAGTTGATGCGCCGCGATATCTCATCGGATATAACTGGACCATTGCTCTTGATGTGTGTATGGTGGCCATGCTATTCGTTTTGAGGTCATTTTGGAACCGTGAACGCAAGACTCTGTCAACATCCTAATTTAGATGGGAGGGGCCAAAGTCTTTGGAGAAAGATGTGAAATTGGCGACTGAAGGACTCATAGATACACTTGGGTTACGTGTGAGGGTCGGCTTGAACTGGAACAGTTGTCTGTCCTGAGTTCGAGGAGGAAGGTTGGGGGCGTTGCGATCATGAGAAGACTGTGAATGAGGGCACGGCAATCATCGTTAGGATGGATTCCCTCATACCTGATTTGCTCTTGATCACTCAGAAATGAGGCCTTACTATGAGATCGTTCTCTTGAACAATGGGATGGACAACTTATTGTCTGTTACCGACCGAGGGAGTGTCCAGAAAATGTCTGGGGTCGGTCAATGCTGAATCAACTGACACAATTGTGATCACTCACTTCGGTTATGATCGCTAGGAATAAAATGCCTCACATCTACTTTTTACGCATGTCCTCATATCACTCCTGCTAGTTGCTTGATGTTACTTGACTTTCTCTCCGACATTCTCTGTCTACCTAGCTAGGTGTCATTAAGCCACCTGCAGCAAAAGTAAGAGATACCTTTCAACAAGTACCACAGCGAGATAGGTTATCTCCTTTGCCACATTAGGTAGATAAGCAAATATCTTGTCCCACTGCTTTAACGAAAGGCGTGATACAGTCCCACATTCCTCATGGCTTGCAGCGAACAACAGCTTCGCGTCTATCTGTCACGTGCCGTCTGCCTGGAGAGAGGGGAACAACAATCTTACTCACGCACCGTCCCTTCAGGCAACCATATCTCCCTCGAATTACGCCTAAAACTCACAACCCACAACTCAAGAAAAGATGGAAGCCAGTCTGTTACCAATCAATGATCAGATTTTGCGATTCCGCGAAGCCTTGGAACGCAACAAGACACTCATGACTGTCCTTTCACGCGCTGCTTCCATGAAACTTCCTGGATGGTACCTCGCCGCTGGTGCCCTCACACAGACAGTCTGGAATGTCATGACGAACCGGGATCCAGAAAATGGCATTGATGACTATGACTTGATCTACTACGACGCATCCGATCTGTCATGGGAAGCCGAAAACACCATCATCAAAGCCGGTAAAGAAATTTTCGCCGACATTCCAGTCGAGGTTGAAATCCGCAATCAAGCTCGAGTGCATCTTTGGTACGAAAAGAAGTTTGGTGCACCATGCCCACAGCACAAATCGTCAGAGGCTTCAATCAGCACGTGGGGTACCAACTCGGCGCTTATTGCCGTTCGGCTGAGGGATGATGGAGAGTGGGATATTTTCGCGCCGTGGGGGTTTTCGGATATGTTCAACCTCGTTGTACGACCAAATCAGCAGATCATGACGGAGGAAGTATATGAGAAGAAGGTGGCACGTTGGAAGAAGTTCTGGCCGGAGTTGACCGTTATCCCGTGGAATGCCCACAAGAATTGACGTGGTAAACGATCTTGAATATCACATCAAGTATAGAGAAACAGTTATTATTGCACTTAGATATATGAGAATGGCGCTTAGAATACAAGCGAGTATAGTTGCTTCTGAAGTGAAATTGAACATGCTTGAGAGCGTGACTAACCCTCCACTTCCTCGGGGTTGAGACCATCCCACGCATAGAATGCATCTGCGCAATAGGCAGACGTGGAAGTAAATGATAAGAGAGGAAAGAAACAATCAAGGTTCTATCGACTTTAACTACGTTTACATGACTATCATCCGACCTTTGGGTAATGGATCAAAGATATTATTCGAAGTCTCATGATCAATAGAAACCGCACATCATGCTGGGAGAAAGTTTCACAGAATTGCAAGGCACGTATGTTAGGAGAGTGGATCTATTTCTGGCTAACTATGTACTAATTGTGTCAAACCAGCTGGCTTTGTCTGATCCAAAGTCCATCATCTGGAAACCGGCAGTTTTTCCAGGATAGAGCAAGCTATCAGAATCCAGCTTGCATATCCAAACACGCCAAGCATCCAACGGTCATATCTCAGATTTAAGCACCGTTACCGTTGTAGGCAACCCGGTTGGGGCTGCCGTTGAGAGTACCGGTGATAAGGCCAGTAGTGCCGAGAGCCACGATTCGGTTGGTAACGGCAGCAGGGGTGCTGAGACCCTCAAGGACCTGGAGGTAGAGAGCGAGACCTGCAACGTGGGGGGCAGCCATGGAGGTACCGTCCAGGGTGCGGGTAGCAGTGTTGGAGCCAATGAAAGAAGACAGGATACCAACACCAGGGGCCATAATATCAATAAGAGGGCCTTTTTCGACGGGTTAGCCGACATTCAAGTGGGGAGAGTTGCAAAGGAGCACAAACCGTAGTTGGTGAAGGAAGCAGGGCGCCAGGCGGAGGTAATAGCACCAACGGTCAGGGCGTTGGGAGCGTTGGCAGGAGACTGGCTGGAGACAGGGAGAGGGACGCCAAATTCATCACCGTTACCGGCAGCAACAACGGAGAGAACACCCTCGTTGTAAGCGGCGGTGATGGCGGAAATCCAAGTCTGGGAGGACTGGCCACCTGGTTGGTTATTAGCTTTGATGTCAATTACGTGATGGGTGATAGATGCATACCGAGAGACAGGTTAATGACAGAGCGACCCTGGCGGCCCTTGGAGGTGATGTCGTTCACAGCCCAGTTGAAGCCAGAAAGAATGGTGGAGGTGGTTCCCTGGTTGCCCTGGAAGACCTTGACGGAGATGACGTTGGCCTAAAGAGGGTGTGAGTTATGTAATTATATATGTGATGCAGGATTAACTGACCTGCTTGGCAACACCGTAGGTGGAGCCGGCAATAGTACCAGCGACGTGAGTGCCGTGGCCAAGGGTATCGGTGTGAGCGCCAGAGAAGGCGTTGAAACCAAGAGAGGCACGGCTGCCGAACTGGGAGTGTCCAACCTGGACTCCACTGTCCACAACATAGGCATACGAGCCAGAACCAGCAGAGGTGTCATAGATGTAGCTGGTTGAGCCAGAGGTGCGGTGAGAGATCGTACCAAGACCCCAGGTGGCACCAGTCTGAGTGGTGAGGGCACGGGACTCAAGTTCCTCCATATCCCAGAGATAGACTTCATAGTCCGGCTCAACAAAGGCAACCTGATATTATTAGCTTGAGAAGGTCATGTCATGCATAGTTAGGAGATATACCTCAGGGCTGTTCTTGATCTCCTCAATGGTGGCGTCGTCAAACTCGCCAGCATAGGCGTTCCAGTTGCTAATGTTGTAGGTCTCCTCAACACCAGCAGTGTCACGCTTGGAAAGGCTGCGACGGTGAACATCTCCAACCCAGTTAAGATGAGCAGAGATCTTGCTGTCGGAAGCCTCGGGCTTGAGAGTGACGATGTACTTGTTGGGGACGGCGGCTTCCTCGCGTCTAACTGGACCGTCAACGGGTGCAGCTAGGGCGGCGGGGAGCAGAGCTCCAAGGAAGAGCGCGAGACGACGAATGCTGGCCATGGTGAAGAGTGAAGAACAGAGAGGATGATGATGAGATGGACTGTGAGCCTGGAGAGGATTGAAATCAAAGAAACTGGGAGTTTACTACCATATTTATACTTGATAGTTCAACCGCTTGAGGAACGTCGTAAGACTAAATTTCATCCGTATCTTGAGCAATATCTTGCGTGATGCTGCAAAAGCCTTGCAGCTTGTTATCCCGCCTCACTCAGCTTCCTAAACGGTGTATGGCCGGGATATCCAAGTAGGGAAGGTAATAGTGGGCAGGATAGAAACCACCACAGTAGTAAATGCCAAGAGATGGTGAAATCGTAGGCCGGGGCGTTCCATCCTGTTACATAGGTTCTAATCCATGAAGAATGCCGGGGCCTTTTTTCTAGTCACATTTTCTCGGCTGAATGTCCCCCTTTCCACCAGTAATGGCTTATCAAATCGCAGGTCACAAGGGACGAATAATAAATCAAGAAAACAAAGGGAAAGGAAAAAGTTCCTCGGTCATCGGAGTCCTCCGCCAATACAGGGAAAAAGCCCTTAATGCCTATGCTAATAC